>QJPP01003741.1:0-235364 GCA_003996215.1 Jaltomata sinuosa
TAAGGATGGGATTAGGGTTGACCCGGGAAAGATTTCTGCGGTTTGTGATTGGCCTAGACTTACTACTGCTACTGATGTCCGCAACTTTATTGGTCTAGAAGGTTACTACAGACGGTTCGTTGAGGGATTTTCTTCCATAGCAGCACCCTTGACTATGCTGACTAGGAAGTATGTCCCATTTCAGTGGTCGGATCAGTGCGAGGATAGCTTCCAGAGGCTTAAGGCCTTATTGACTTCAACTCCAGTTTTTACTTTGCCGGTTGAGGGTCAGAGCTTCTCCGTGTACTGTGATGCTTCTGGGGTTGGTCTTGGTTGTGTGTTGATGCAGCAAGGTTATGTAATATCATATGCATCAAGGCAGCTGAAGGTCCACGAGAGCAACTACCCCACTCATGACTTAGAGTTGGCGGCGGTAGTTTTCGCGCTCAAGATCTGGAGGCATTACCTATATGGAGTTCACTGTGAGATCTTCACCTATCAGCATAGTCTTCAGTATATCACGAGTCAGCGAGAGTTGAACTCGAGACAGCGGAGATTGGTTGAGTTACTGAAGGACTATGACTTCACTATCTTGTATCATCCGGGCAAGGCAAACGTGGTAGCGGATGCCTTGAGCCGGAAGGCAGTGAGTATGGGTAGCCTAGCTTCTCTCTCAGTTTCAGAGCGACTGTTGGCCTTGGACATCCAGTCCTTGGCTAACCATTTGGTTAGGCTTGGCTTGTCGGATCCTAGCAGAGTTCTCGCCAGTGTTGAGGTTTGTTCTACTTTGATTGATCAGATTAAGAGCCGTCAGTTTGAGGATCAGCAGTTGTGTGACCTTCATGATCGGGTTGTTCAGGGTGAGACCAGTCGGGCTACTCTAGATTCCAATGGGGTTCTGAGGTTTGATAGTCGCCTTTGTGTCCCGAGGATTAGTGATTTGATTCAGTTGATACTTCATGAGGCACATTGTACAAGATACTCCATTCACCCTGGCACAGCAAAGATGTATAGAGACTTGAGGCAGCTTTACTGGTGGAGTGGTATGAAGCGGGATATAGCGGATCTCATATCTCGATGCTTGAACTGTCAGCATGAGACCTGGTGGTTTGATGCAGCGACTTCCCATTCCTGAGTGGAAGTGGGAAGGGATTACTATGGACTTTGTTGTTGGTTTGGCTCGTACTTCTCATGGGTTTGATTCCATATGGGTGATTATTGATAGGCTGACTAAGTCAGCACATTTCTTGCCGGTTCAGACTTCTTATGGCGCAGAGAGGTTAGCTTAGATCTAACTTAGTGAGATTGTTCGGTTGCACGGGGTCCCAACTTCTATCATTTCAAACCGCGACACTCAGTTCATATCTCAGTTCTGGAGGGCTATTCAGTGAGATTTGGGTACAAAGGTTCAGCTTAGTACTGCTTTCCACCCTCAGACAGATGGCCAGTCCGAGAGGAACATTCAGGTTCTGGAGGACATGCTTCGGGCTTGTGTTCTTGACTTTGGAGGTTCGTGGGATCAGTTTGTGCCTTTGGATGAGTTTGCTTATAATAATAGTTTCCATTCGAGCATTGGTATGGCACCTTTTGAGGCCTTGTATGGTAGGAGTTGCAGATCGCTGATTGGTTGGTTCTGAATCCAGGCCACAGAGTACAGATTTGCTTCGAGATTCCTTAGACCGAGTCTGAGTGATTCAGGATAGACTTCGGGCAGCCCAGAGTAGGCAGAAGAGCTACGCTGATCGTAGACTTTGTGCCTTAGAGTTCAGTGCTGGTGATTCAGTATTTCTCCGTGTATCGCCCATGAAGGGTGTGATGAGATTTGGTAGGCGGGGCAAGCTTAGCCCCAGTTATATTGGGCCATTCGAGATTCTCCAGAGGGTTGGTAGTGTTTCATATCAGTTAGCTTTGCCTCCAATGTTTTCATCTATGCACCCGATTTTCCATGTATCGATGTTGCAGCGGTATGTTCTAGATGAGTATCATGTGTTGCAGTGGGAGACGGTTCAGCTGGATGAGAGTTTAGCCGTTGTTGAGGAGCCGGCAGCTATTTTGGCCAGAGATGTCAGGAGATTGAGGTCTCGAGAGATCTCAGTTGTTAAGATTCAGTGAAGGCACCGTCCAATTGAGGAAGCTACCTGGGAGACCGAGAGAGATATGCAGGCTCAGTATCCGCAGCTGTTCTAGACTTCAGGTACTTTCTTGTCCTTGACTTTCGAGGAAGAAAGTCCTTTTAGTAGTGGATGATGTAATGACTATTCCGGTCATTTCCACGTATACGTTTTTCTTGTACTGTTAGAGATTCTTTTTAGTGTCCCCAAGTCATTTAAGGCTTGTCGGGACCGGTAGTTTGGTGTCGGGTCCATTTGTGTGGTCGTATGATAAGTTTTGAAGTCAAGCAAGTCGGCAAAAGTTATCGTAAGTTTCTTTAATAAATTTTCTGAACTTTGGGTAAAATATCTCAGAGCTTTTCACTCAATATATAAAGAGTTAAAAGTCCCCCGAAATACCAAATCGAATGTCTACGAGTCTAGTTTCCAACGCACAAAACCTCACGTCCAACTGATCTTGGAGTAAAAAGTTTTGACTGTTTTACCGCGGACTGTCTGGCAGAAACCGGGTCGCGAACCGGGTCTGGTGAAAATCTATTTAAAGCCCCAACTTCACGTTTTAAAACGTCATTTCAGTTCTGAAACAGTGAGAAAACATAAGGGAGGATTCCAAGAGAGTGCTTGAGTGATCAAGGTGCGTAATTGGAAATATTTTATTTAGGAGTTGAATGTGGTAAAAAGTTATATTTTTATTACCTTTTTAAAGTATTTTAAAGGTCTATGAAAAATACTTTTAGTATAATATATTTGTGTATGTACTTATTTTATAAGGTTTGTATACATTATAATATTTTAACGGAGATAGTAAATTTAGTTATGTTAAAAATTACCATTATAATATAGTAGGTTTTATCTAAAATAATTTTCTACTAATTATGGTATATTCAAAAAGTTTTAATTATTTTACCACGAACCTATGCAATATCCGAGTGCATAGATAAAGGGATGGGAGCTTTAAAATAGTGACACCACAACTTCCATGTGGTGGATAGTAGTGGTGTTGTAGTATACGTGGCATATGTTGTTACTAAGAATGCAACTAATCTCTCTCACTATTATTTAATATTCTATTACTAATAATCCATTATATTGATATGGAATCTTTGGTGTGTATAAATATAGCATTATAGGGGCTGCAATACGTTACACATATGCCAACTTGGTATATATTTCTAGCATAAAAGATCCTTACCAAAATTCAATCCCTCACGTTATTGTTGTGATTAATTTTCATTCAAGTTTGATTTCATTTTGGAACTTTTCGGAGCGGTTCGAGCTCGGAAATCGTTGTCCTAACAGCTTGTTGTCTGACGACAGGTAGGTTACGGTTTATTTTTCCTAGACTCCGCATATTTAGGATAAAATTGTATTAATGGGCATCCTTGGGTTGGGTTTATTAGGTCAGTACCACAGACCTTGACCGCTTTATTCATGTCCGCCTACTTTCGACCCTCCGATGCTTGTAGTACTTGACGATATGTTCTATTTACCCTTGTGGTCCTGTGAGGCCTTGTTGACTCTGGAACATAGAGGGTGGGATATTGGGAATGTCCACGAGTCCCGAGCATAGAATTATCCTTCTAGGCTGGTTATGCTTGCTGAGTAGCTATGGGGCTGTACAGGGTCGATAGGTTGATTGTAAGCTGCTGGGCAACTATTGTGTTTGATCATCCCATTTCCATGCATATTAAGAGGTTTATCCATGTTTTACTACGGTTTTGGCTTCGGGCCTACTGGCACTGTTTTCTAAACCTTGCATGGCCCCGGGGGCCCATTTTTGATGGAAATGGTTTGGAAATGGTTTGATTTAACTTGTGAATATCATTGGGTAAAAGAAAGTAAAATTATGATTTAAATCACCAGTTTTACGATTAACGCTAGACTCGGCAGGGCCGGGGTGCTAGTTGAGTTTTCTTGCTACTTGAGATAATTTTAGCCTCGGTCGGACCGAGCACCTGAGATGACTTTCTACTGTTTAGACCTTGTTATGCCCGGGCACCCTTGGAGGGGTTTTTGAGATATTTTCCTACTACTTTAGTCCTGTATAGGGTCTGGGCTTGCATATTAAAGGCTGGGTCTCTATCTTGAACCCGGACTTGCTTCCGAATGACATGTCTTGATACTGAGTTTTAGTATGGGGTCAGGGACCTCTATGGACCTTGCCATCCGGGCTCGAGGCTTCGGGTTGCGTGTGCTGGAGGAAGGATATATGGTGGAGTAGAGGTATACGGGCAGTGTCCTTCAATGGAACCTACCTGCTTGGCCGTATCGGCACCGGAGGAGGTACATACAGAGATACCATTTCACTTGAGATCTTCATGCATCATATCATTCCTTGTTTGAGGCTCCACCCTTGTTTGTTGTTTGTTGATTGTACGCTCCGGTAGTATGGGATGCCGGAGGGTTTGTTTTCACTTGTTTGTGTTCCTCGATTGTATGGGCGGCCGGGGGACTGTAGGTAGACTCTTGTTATTTACTCACAGAATTATTCCCTGTTACAGTTAAGTATGAAATTGGTTACTGCTAAACTGTTAGTTTCTGGATTTGGGATTGATATGATTAGTTGAGTTTGATTCATGTCTCTGAGCATGCCTATCATTACTCTTTTCCTCTTCTTACACTTGAGGTTACCGGTATACCGTCCATTTCGTAAACTTATTATGTATACACTGTTATTGCAAGGACCCCAGGTGCGTTGTTTTTCTTACTTTCACCTGCGCCTATGGTGTATATATTCTGCGTGCTAGCCTCACATGTGGTTCTGTTGACTTCCCTCTAGGCTAGTTCCTGTGTACTTTTTGTTGATTTCTGTGACTACTTGCTTCTATTCTGTCTGTTACTACGCTTTTATCTTATATGTGCCCAGTCGGCCTATGATACCTACTGGGTACCTTATGCTTCGCATTTGGTGCTCACCCTACCCCCTGCATCTGTTGGTGCAGATCCTAGCGTGGGCCATCGCTGCTAGATCGCTGTGATTCGTGCTTGGAGATCTGTTTGGGACTACTTCAGACTGAGGGTGAGCTCTTGGCGATCGGAGCTTAGCTTTGGTTTATCTTTTGCTCTATGTACTCTATTACAATTCAGAGACATTTGTATATATTGTTTTGGATCGTTGAACTCCATGTATATATATAGTTCCGGCTCTATACTATGATACCAAGTCTTGGGATTTGGTTAGTTTCCGCATATGTACATGTATATTCCTATTATCTATTCTCTTAATCTTGCTCCCTTACTTTTGCTTATTAAATTGTTCTTCCGCTTATTTGTTAGATAGTAGCCCATTACTAACTGTCCTGGGCTACGGGGATTGGTTCTCCTACTGGGGGGATTGTAGGAGCCATCATGACCGAGAAATCGGGTTGTGACATTACGCTTCCTCCCGAACCTCATCACGCCCTTCATGGGAGACAACCAAAGGAACACACGGTCACCAACCATGAACTCTAAGCCCTAAAGTCTCCGATCAACATAACTCTTCTTCCTACTCTGGGAAGTGCGAAGTCCCTCTTGAATGTCTCGAACTCTATCCATAGAATCACAAAGCAAGTCGATACATCATGATCTAACCTTGAAAGCATCAAATAAATCCACAGAAGATCTTCACCGCCTACCATACAAAGCCTCGAAAGGATCCCTCTGAATGCTGAAATGGTAACTACTATTATATGCAAGATCTGCCAAAGCTAAGCACTAGTCCCACTGACCCCTGAAATCAATAAAATAGGCTCGTAGTATATCCTCTAGAACCTGAATAGTGCGCTCTAATTGACCATCTCTTTGCGGATGAAAAATGGTGCTAAACTCAACTCTAGTACCCAACTCTCTCTTAATAGACCTTCAGAAACATGAAGTAAGATGGGTATCACGGTAAAAAATGATAGAAACTGGCACACAATGCAAATAGAAAATCTAACGAATGTAAATCTGAGTTAACCTCTCTGATACGTAGGAAGTTTGAATCACCATAAAGTGAGCAGACTTCGTCAACCTATCTATGATCACCCAAATAGCATAAAATTTCTGCAAAGTATATGGAAATATTACTATAATGTCCATGGCTATCTGCTCCTATTTCCACTCTTGAATGGGTAGCCTCTGAGTAAAACCACCTGCCCTCTAGTGATCAAACATCACTTGCTGATAGTTCAAGCACCTAGACACAAAAGTTAAAATATCCCTCTTTATACGCACACCACCAGTAGTGCTGCCTCATGTCATGACACATCTTAGTTGCTCAGGATGAATGGAATATCTTGAACAATGAGCCTCCTCAAAGATCAACTTGACAAGGTCACCAACTCTAGTAATGCAGATACAACCCACAATCCTTAGAACACCCTTTGAATCTAAGGTTGACTTCCTAGCATTATCAAACTGTTGTGCCTGAATCTACTCCAACAAAGAAGATCTAGCCTCAACACAAGCAAGAATATGGCCTGGCTAAGAAATATCAAGTCTAACCAACCTGTTAGACAAGGACTGGATGTCCCAAGCTAAAGGTCGCTCCTATGTCACTAAGAAAGACAAGCTACCCATACTCACTGCCTTCCGGGTCAAGGCATCTGCTACCATATTTGCCTTGCCTGGATGATAAAGAATGGAGATGTCATAGTCCTTTAGTAACTCCAACAACCTATGCTGCCTCAAATTTAGATCTTTCTGGCTGAAAATGTACTAAAGATTACGATGGTCAGTGAAGATTTTACAATGCACGCCATACATATAATGCCTCCAATTTTTCAACTCGAAAACTACCACTGCTAACTCAAAGTCATGACCGTGGTAGCTCCTCTCGTGAATATTTAACTGCCTAGAAGCATAAGCGATAACCCACCCCTGCTGCATAAACACACCACCCAAACCCATAGCAGAAGTATCAAAATACATGGTAAACCATTGACCCTTGACCGAAGAGTAAGAATCAGAGCTGAAGTCAGTAAGGCCTTGAGCTTAAAAAAGCTTGCCTCACACTCATCTGACCACTGGAAGAGAACATTCTTCTGACTCAATCTAGTTATTGATGTTGCTATATAAGAAAACCCCTCCATAAACTGTTTGTAGTAACCTACCAACCCGATGAAACTGCAAACCTCTGTAGGAGAAATAGGCCTAGCCCAATCACGAAACGCCACAATCTTAGCATGATCCACCATAATCCCATCCTTGGACACCACATGCCCCAAGAATGCCACAAACTCAAGCAAAAACTCACACTTAGTGAATTTAGCATATAACTGATGGTTTCGCAAAGTCTGAAGTACAACTCTCAGATGCTGCTCATGCTCCTCTCTACTCCTTGAATATATCAGAATGTCGTCGATGAAAATAATCACGAAGTAATCTAAGTAGGCACTTAACACATGGTTCATCAACTCCATAAAAGTTGATGGGCATTAGTCTACCCAAAAGACATGACTAGGAAATCATAATGGCTATAACGAGTTCTATATGCAGTCTTTGGGATGTACACAACCCTAATCCTCAACAGGTGATAACCGAACCTCAAGTCTATCTTAGAGAACACTGCTACACCCTGTACCTAGTTCAACAAATCATCAATACGCGGCATCAGATATTTGTTCTTAACTGTCACCTTATTCAGCTTCCTATAGACAATACACATACACATGGACACATTTTTTTTCTTCACAAAAAGAACTGGAGCACCCCACGGAGACATACTAGGCCTGATAAACCTCCTACTCAACAGATCCTGGAGCTGATCCTTATGCTGCCTCATCTTAGTTAGGGCCCTCTGATATGGCAAAATAGAAATGGGTTGAGTGCCCGGCTCAACATCGATACCAAAGTCAATGTCGCGATCAGGAGAAAGACCCTGAAGATCATAAGGAAACATATCCCATTACTCGTACAGGAACTGACTCAAGTGAAGGTATGGTGGCACGAGTATCACAGACGTAGGAAATATAGGCTAAGCACCTCTTCCCAATCAACCGTTGGGCACTCAGAAAAGTTATAACTCCCCTCGACAAGTGGCAATCGGCACCCTTCCATACTATAGGAGGGATACAAGGCATCCATAGAGTAATGGTCTTGGCAAAGCAATCCGAGACTGCATGGTAGGGAGACATCCAATCTATACCCAATATCATGTCAAAATCAACCATATAAAGTAAAATCAAGTCTACCCATGTGTCATACCCCATGATATCAACCACACAAGCCCAATACACCGGATCCACTACTAAAGAATCTCCTACTACGGTAGCTACATGCAAGGGTGCATGCAATAACTCATAAGAAGACTCCAGACGAGTAGAATAATAAGCAGATACATAGGAGAAGATATACCCTAGATCAAACAAAGAAAAAGCAGGCTGATGACAGACGGAGATCATACCTGTGATGACAGCATCTTAAGTATCAGCCTCTGTGCAACCTAGAACTCAATACATGTGGCCTCGACCACCAAGACCACCTGATCTACCAGACTGAGAACCTCCTCTAAAACCTAGGGACCACCCTTATGACCCTATGCACCACCCCTAGCTGGTGGTGGTGGAGTTCTGGGGGCCTGAACCATTTGATCATGTTGCCTAGGGTGTAGCACTAATGAACACTCTCTAGTAAAGTGGCCTATATCGCCATAATCAAAACAACCCCGGCAAAACATACTCCGCTATGAAGACCTGGCTGAATCAGAATCACTACCATGACCTGTGGAACCTTAATGAGCATCTCGCAGAGCTGGAATAATACTCTAGCTACTCTGACCCTTAGCAATTTGTAATGCCATCTTAACAGGATGACTCGACTGGGAACGCTGCTCGTGCTGACCTTTACGAAATTAGACCCTACCACGTGCCTATGAACCACTCAAACTACCCTGATAGTGAGGCATCTTATCGCTTCCCTATTGGGCCTCGTGAATTATGCCCTTAATGGTGCGGGCATGGTCTACTATATCAAGAAAAGACTCGCTTGATGCTACCATAACCTCTGTAGACAATAAGAGGTGCAAATTTAATCCTTGGACTAAACGACACACTCTCTCATGCTCGGTGGGCAAAATTAAAGTGGTATGCCTAGCAAACTGATGAAAGAAAACCTCGTACTCAGAAACAGACTTGAAGCCCTGCTCCAACCCAACAAACTGATCCATCAACTGTTGTCTCATGCTACACGGTACATACTTTTCCAGAAAAGCTACGGAGAATTGTGCCCAAGTAAGTGGAGGTTACCTAGCTGGCCTAAAAGCTATATACGACCTCCACCACTATTTTGCTAGACCATGAAGCTAAAATACAGTGTAATTTTCTCTGTGCGACTCAAGCAACAACAAATTATGCAATCTCTCCTGGAAGCTAGTCAGAAACTCGTGCACATCCTTCCTAGGAGAACCTGAAAACCTCGGAGGACCCAATCAAAAACCTACCAAGCATCTTCTGCTCCTCAGAAGATATAACAAGCCCTACTAGAATAGGTTGAACAACTGTAAGGACTTGCAATACCTTGCTACTGCGGATCCTTAACCCTCTACCGCAACATGGTCTAAATTCTGAGCCTTGTCTCTAATCTGAGAACAAATTGGAGTACCGGCCGAAGCTACTAGTGGATTCATACCCTCGAGAAACACAATTAAGTGAACCAAAGTTTCATATAGTACTTGAGTAGCCATGAAAACTTTTGGATAATGGGTTGGACCCACACTCTCTGACTCATAATGTACATTCTCAACCCCAACCTCATGCTCTGGTAATTGTAACCTAGTCTGGGCCTTATCTGGCATCGCATCCCATCCCTTACCTCAACCTTTGGGTTGACCTCTACCCCATCCCCTAGATGGGGCTCTAACTACAGGTGCAGGGACCTCATCCTCACCTATTGTTGATCTCTCCTGAACCATGTAAGAAAATGTGAAACAAAGATATTTAGATGTTGATAAAGTCAAAGACGCATGATAAGGAATCAAATAAGATGAAATATTTCCTTGGAATGCCCTATAGCCTCTCACACATAAGAAACGAATGTCATCGTACTGATTAACGAGTCTCTACTACAAACTTTGCTCTTGTACTAGAGAGACTGGTGAATCTAGAGCTTTGATACAACTCTGTCATGACCCAAAATTGGGCCATGATGGCGCCTACATAACCCCGCAGTAGGCAAGCCAAACCCGACAGTGTGGAAGACAAAATAAAGTAGTTCAATATAAGAAAAGTGGAAGAAAAATATACAAGAATAGGGCCAACAGTATATATACGTACCAACTATAATAAATATACAAAAATTACCCTAAAGTGACAAAGAAGAAAAGATATACACAAGAACAAACTTGGATCTGGTGTCACAAGTACAAGAGCGTGTAAAGTATGGAGTAGCTATACAATAGACTTTGTCTATCCAAAATACAAAATATAGACAGAAATGATAGATAGAAAGTAGTAAAGGTCTCCAAGACGCCGAGAGCTCACCACGATCCGAACATCAACTGGCCTTAAACAATAGGAGGATCAACGAGGGTGGCTGGTACTAGGTGCTGCATTAGAAAACAATGCTGAGTGTAGTATGAGTACCAAAACAATGGGTATCCAGTAGGCATCATAGGCCGACCGAGCGTAGAAATATAATATATAACATAAGTTACCGGAAGGTAGCTAACTACACGGATCCACCTAAATCTAGTTATAAAACCAAAAACAGAACTAAGCAGGCTAACAGTGAAGAAGGTAACAACAAAAAGTGAAACAAAGGCAATAGATAATCAAAGTACACTCAAGCATAATGCAATGTAATGAGGGATGATGTGATGCATAAATGTAGAAAGAGTAAAACCCAGAATAATGCATTGGGGCATATAGAATAATGCATCGGACTATAAATATATATATAAAGTAAAAATCCAGAATAATGTATCGAGGTGCCAAAAATAATGCATTGGACTATAAATATATATACATAAAAATGGGGGAAAGGTCCGGGAACATCCCTTGGACCGACAAAAAAGTAATTCTTCTCCTTTTCTTTCAAAAATCAGTAGTAAAACCCAAGGTAATCTCTTTAAGATCCAAAAATCATGATAACCACAGTAAATCTCAAGTTTTAAAACAAAAACCTCGAAAACCTTTCCTTTATGTACCGCTAGGCATGTGAATACAACATGAGTATGTAATTTTCACATTCTGAGAATATAGCATGCAACAAGGCAAAATAGGGCAAAATACCCTCCAGATAAGAGAACTGAGCTAGAACACTGTCCAATCTAAGCTATGCCCTCGAGCCCAATGTTACACATACAACCGATAATAAGGTGAAAAGAACAGAAAGTAACAACAAATATAACTAAAAGCATCTACTCTACCTATAAAACCTCCTAAAAGCATACTAAGCGTTCTAGACTAGTCATAACAGCATAACCAGCTCCTAAAGTAAGGATAAAAATGAAATAATTTTAATCTACAATCTAAAATGGCTAAATTATACAAGTCACAAGATTTAATCCTAATTCTACCTAAAGTTCAACCTAACATTCCCTTAATATATAAGATATAAAATCTAAATAAACCCAGTCTAAGAAAGTAAATTGTAACCTACCTCAGGGCCAAACCACAAACACGAGCTATCACTCGTGTGCCTTCCCCTTCTAAACAGCCTCAGAAAGCTTCCACGCTATCACAAACATAATCCAGGTGTCAAGAAAAGAAGAATGTCACCCATATTGCTATACGAAAAAATTAGGCCAGAAATTGGGTTGAAAAATGACCTTCAGGGCCCGCCCGATGAAATGGAAAATAAAAATCACAATTATGTGTGCAACGGGTGAAGGAACCCTTGGTTAAAAGTTGAGCGCGAACGGGACTCTTTTTGGGGCCCAAAATAGCCCCCAAGTCCTCTTGATCAAGAAGGAATTTACACAGAGAATTGAGGAATTTAAATGCGGAACTTACCAATTTAGAGTGAACGAATCGACCATGGACTAGACTATAAACACCACCACGCCTTAGGAAATTCAGAGTTGAAGAAATGAAGTTATGGAGGTCTATAACAATGGAGAAAAGTTTAAATAGAGTTGGAAATGAGCTGAAATTTAGAGGGGTGGCCAGCTTATAGCTGCCAGTGACCAGGCACAAGGGCGCCCATGCAGGCGCAAGGGCACGCATGCCACAGTGCCTAGGCACCGCAAGAGCGACCATGCCATAGTGCCCAAGGTGCCACAGGTGCACTGCCTTGCCAGCGCTGGTAGGCACTTAGGCATGCACACACAGGCACAGGAGTGCCAATGTAGGAGCGCCAAGGCAGGTATGGCCAGGCGCCCACCATGGCGCCATTCCAACAACCAGCAGCAATTAGCTGCAGCCAAGGCTAGAATTTTCAATGGATGGATAACCGAGAATGCATCTGGGGTACTGCGATCACAAACAACCTTAGCTATTCAACAAAAAATAGCATTCCTAATCAATGGAATCAATTAAAATCCCCATGGAGGTCGAATTAACGAAAATTGGGCCATACACTCAAAACCAACAATTGGTCAACCTTTTCCAAAATGAAACCTAAATGCCAAAAACATGTCTGGAATCCTCAGGACCCAAACTAATGTCTCTCTAGCCATAAGTCAACATTCCAGAGCTAATAGCACTGACAAAATTTCCATCCGAGAGCATCTGCTCCGAATGCAAACCAAAGTTAACCCTACAAGCTGAACTAGCCTAAAACACAGAAAATAAGACAAAACAAAGCCAAAAGCTCCTAGACCCCGACCAAGGGT
The DNA here is from genome assembly GCA_003996215.1 of Jaltomata sinuosa. NCBI lineage: Eukaryota > Viridiplantae > Streptophyta > Magnoliopsida > Solanales > Solanaceae > Jaltomata > Jaltomata sinuosa. The sequence goes on from QJPP01003741.1 coordinate 12,826, forward strand.
CCCACTAGACCAAAATCCTTTTTTCAGAGCTAACAAAATTGTCAGAATTTGATTCCGAGAACATTTACCAAAAATGCTGATCAAAGTCAAAAATTTCCTAAGTTCAAGTTCTAAAACATGGAAACGTCCATAATGACCTAACGAACTTCCCGAGCACTAAGCTGTCAGTCCTGAGAAGTCATAAATGACCTGTTACCATTGCGATAAAGCTCAAAATTCAGAAAAAGCACAAAAAATAGAAAATGGCCTAGCGGTTCATTACAATATCCACTACTAAAGGGACTTTCATCCTCGAAAGTTAAAGAAATTATAGTACCTGAAGACTCAAAAAGGTGAGGATAGCGAGTCCGCATATCAGTCTCAATCTCCCAAGTAGCCTTCTCAATAGGACGATGCCACTACTGAACCTTAACTAAAGGAATCTCCTTGGACCTCAACTTCCTAACCAGCCTATCCAAAATAGCAACACGCTCCTCCTCAAACGCTAGATACTCATCCAACTAAACTGAATCCCATTGGAGCACATGACACTCATCAAGAATATACTGCCGCAACATAGAGATATGATAAACTGGATGAGCAGGAGGCAGAGCCAACTCATAAGCAACCTCTCTATGCAATGAACGAATTCAAATGGCCCAATAAACCTAGGACTGAGCTTACCCTTCCTCCTTAACCTCATCACGCCCTTTATGGGCGACACCCGAAGGAACACATGGTCACCAACCATGAACTCTAAATCCTGAACTCTCTAGTCATTATAACTCTTCTGCCAACTCTAGGCAGTGCAAAGTCTCTCTTTAATTACCTGAACTCTATTTGTGGAATCACGAAGCAAATTGGTACCCCATGGTCTAACCTTGAAAGCATCAAACAAACCCATCATAGATCTACACTGCCCACCATACGAATCCTCAAACGAAGCCATTTGAATGCTAGAATGGTAAATACTATTATATGCAAACCTTTGCAAAAAATTAGCATTGGTCCCACTGACCCCCAAAATCACTAACAAAGAGTCAGAGCATATCCTCTAGAACCTGAAAAGTGCATTCTGACTGACCGTCTATCTGCAGATTAAAAGCAGTACTAAGTATAATCAAGCTATCACAAACATAAATAATATATTAACATGAGTCTAACAATACACATATCGCTACAATTGTAGACGAGTCAAAATCCGGGTCAAAAGCGAGCCCGCAGGGCCTACAACCTGAAACCAAAAATGAAAAGGAGCACGATGACCACAACTATGCCAAGAAGGCATGCTCCAAAATTGAGCACAATTGGCCAAGAGAATGGTGCCAAAATTGCCCGCTCAAGATGAAGATAAAAGATAGAATTTAAGAAAGAAAATAATAAATTAGGCAAGGATTACTTACCACAAAGATGGAATTGAAGCCAAGACAGAGAATTCTTCAAACCCACGAACATGCACGAGCTAGGAGGCAACCACTACAAAAAATTTCCAAGCTTTTGGAATGAGCAAAAACGGTGGATTTTTAGAGAACACCAAAAGAAAGCAAGTTGGGGAAGATGACTTACCAAGAATCGAAGGATCATTAATTATCGAAGAACAATTGATTTTCCCAAAGCTAAGACTGATATGGAGAAATTTGGTGGAGAGAAACTTGTGTGTTTAGAGTGAGAAAGTGGAGAGAAAAGGGCTGGAAAAATAAAGAAGAAGACTTAAATAGTTGTTGGTCACTGGTCAGCGCCATTGGCGCTAAACCAGCGCCATCACGCACAAGAGAGCCAAGCGCCAAGGTGCCATCGTGCATGCCGGCTGCAGGCGCGATCGCGCTGGCATTGGCGTGATTGCGCTGAAGGGATGGCCTGGACTTAAAATCTGCAACTTTTTGAAAACTCCACGGGTCATTTAGGGAACAATCAGAAACCAGTATTCAAACACAAATAATGCTAATAGAATGGAAACGATGTTTCGGGCTCAATGGAATTAATGAAACTTCCATATAAGGTCATTTCGGAGAAATTTTGACCCAAGACAACAGTAACGAATAAGAACCCAAAGGCTCTAAATGAGCGTGGCTCACCCGGGACACTAACCAACCACCTTCCCAACCCAAGCCCATCATTCCGGAGCTGATGGAATCATCAAATTTTGAATCTGACACTACGATCATAGAAAGCCACCAAAAATTACACTTTCAACTCTAAATGGCCTAAAAACAGAGAAAACAACACAAAACCTGCACTAGAAGTTCTCAAGCATTAACTGAAGGTCCAACTAGACCAAACTCAATGCTATGGAGCTAACAGAACTGTCAGAATTCAATTCGGAGCACGTTAGCTAAGAATGTTGACCAAAGTCAACGATATTCTAAGTTAAAGCTCTAAACCAGTCAAATAGTCAAAACAACCAAATGAATGACCAGGGCACCAAACTACCGGTCCCAGCAAGCCATAAATAACTTGAAGTCACTATAGAAAAGCTCTAATAGTACAATGAATGCATAAATGCGAAGATGACCAGAAGGGTCATCACAAAAGAAAAACTCCCTTAAAGATCAACCAAAAATATCAGGAACCATACCACCCACTCTTGCACACCACAAATACCGAAATACAACTACGGGGAGAGTCAAAATAGCCAAAAAATGCAAGGAAATCCAAAATTCACTACAAGAGTTGGCTACAATATCAACTTCAAAACCTTTCAAATGAAAAAACTCATATATAATCTAATGAAACACATCGGATACCCTGCCACCAACTCCCGCAAATGACAAAAAGTATAATACAACTAGGGAAAAAGGCAAAATAGTCAAAATACATGAAAATCCAAAAAAATATTATGATGGTTGTTAAAAAAAGAAAATAATATGATTGCTTAAGTTCATATATTGTGCACAAGAAAACAAGACAATATTTTAATATAATAAGCAAAAAAAATTATAAAAAGATTTAGTTATCTAATGAGACAATAAAGTACCATTATAAAAGAGACAAAAAGATATTAACCATTATTAGCTTGATATTATTGTAACTTGATGTGATAATCTACACAGATACCTTCTAAAAAAAATTCGAGTCAAAATATATACAATCTTCTTTAGGTCATAAGTAAATGAAAAGAAAATTAATTATATAAGAAGATAAGATTATACATATTGAGGCTTAAAAAATCTCACTTCTTAAATTATCTTTAAGTATACTAAAAATTTTGTTTGAAATTTATCTTCAAAGAGCGTGGATGCAAATCTTTTAAATATTAATATACTTTTGCTGTTATATTATAAATTTGTACAATATCCAAAAGTGCAAGAAAAATAAATAAATAAATATATATATATATATATATATATATATATATATATATATATAGAAATGCTTCTCTTACATCTTAAATTACCTTCACATATATGAAATTTAACTTTGAAATTATTTTCAAAGTGTGTGGATAGATATAAGAACCTTTTAAATAGTAAAATATTTTTAGTATTATGTAATGACCCTTTTGGTCATTTACGTATTTTTTCCTTTTTGTATCGTTAGAGCTTGCCTGTAGTGGCTCCAAGTTATTTATGGCTTGATGGGATCGGTAGTTCGGTGCCCGGGCTGTTGGTTTGGTCTTTTTGGCCGTTCCTTATTTTAGAGCTTAAAACTTTTGAAATTGTTGACTTCAGACAACATTCTTGGTGAACGTGCTCAGAATTGAATTCCGACAGTTCTGTTAGCTCCGAAGCATGGACTTTGGTCTGGTTGGAACTTTGGTCGGGATTCGGGAGCTTTTCAGCTTGGATTCTCTCTCGTTCTGTGTTTTCAGGCCAGTTGGGCTTGTTTGGTTGCCTTGGTCAACATTCGGAAAATTAGGCCTCGGATGGAAATTCCTCCAGCGCTGTTAACTCCGTAATGCTTAGTTTGTGTTAGGTAGTTGGTTGGTTCAGATCCCGGGTGATTCGAGCTCATTTCAGATATTTGGTTGGCGTTAGCTAGTGTTGACTTGGGGAAAAAATCTTCCAAAATAACCTCGTATGGAAGTTTCATTTATTCCGTTGAGTTTGGAACATCTTTTCTACTCTAATAGAATATTTGGTTTGTGAGTATCGAGTTCTGATTGTGCTCGGAATACCTCGTAGAAGTTTTGGTTGTTGCTGGTTTTTCCTAGTTCTGGTGGCCTTCAGCTCGATCGTGCTCCTTTAGCGCGATAGTGCTGGACTGTGATTTCCCTTTCAGCGCGATCGCGCTCCTCTAGCGCGATAGTGCTGGTCTGTGGTCCTTTCTTCAGTGCAGTCGCGCTCCTTAAGCTCGATAGCGCTTACCAGCGACCAACAAGTATATATTGCTGGCGCTTCAATTTTTCCAGCTATATTTCTTTTTCCTCTCAACTCCAAACTTAAAATCCTCTCTACATAATTGATCCAAATTAGTTCTTGAACTTGGGGAATCTTTTGCTCATCAAAAATCTACTCTCCCTCGACAATTGGTAAGTCTTCTTCCCCAACTTGTTTTCTAAAGAAACCACCATTGTTGGGAGTCTCTAATGCTTGGAAATTCTTGTAGATTCTGCCCCTTTTGTGAGTGCATGATCGTGGGTTAGTGAGACTCATTATTCGGGTGAAATTCCTCGCTTTATGGTAAGTTTTCTTGCTTAATTTCCGATTGTTCATTCTTAAAATTCCTTCATTAATTCGTGACTTGAGCGGGCTGTTTTGGAGCCCCTTTTCACATCCGTTTCCGCTCAAATTTTGAGCATGTGCTCTTGGTATGGTAAGGAATACTTTGGTGTTTTCATTTTTAGTTTCAGGTTGCAGGGCCCGCGGGTGCATTTGTGACCCAGATTTCGACCCGGCTATTATTATAGCAATATGGGTATCGTTAGTCTTGTTTTGACATATAGATGGTTGTATTGATAGTGGTTTCACAATTTGAAGGTTCTCAAAGTAGTTCAAGCCTAAATGACGCTATCCCCACAGCTATTCATCAAACGACAGGTAGGTTATAGCTTTCCCTACCTAGACTCGGTGTATATAGGCTATAACTACATTAATTAGCATCCTTGGGTGGGTTGTTTAAGGTTGGTACCCCAGACTTTGCCCGTCTTTTTTATCCATTTATTTCATATGCTGATTTTAGTATTCGTGTAGTATTGTATATTACCCTTGTGGTCCTGTGTGGACTTGTATTTACTCTGGAACATAGATGGTGGGTTATTCAGGAATGTCCGCGAGTCCCAGACATAGAGATATTCTTTTAGGATGGTTATGTTTGCTGAGTAGCTGTGGAGCCTGTGCAGGGCCGGTAGGAATGTTTGTGAGCCGTTAGGCTAATTTATATTTTTGTGCGAGCATATCATCCATGAAAAAGGTTTTACCTGTATGTTTTACTTTGATTTTGGCTGCGAGCAACTATAGGCAGTTTTCCCTAAAGTTGAATGGCCCCGGGGGTCCTTTTTTGGTATAATCTAATGATAAAAATGGGATTTTGGATGATTTCACACTTTATTTCCTACTGATACTAGGCTCTGTTGGGAAGAGTACTAGACTTGATTTCCTACTGATACTAGGCTAGGTGGGGTAGAGCACTAGACCTGAATTCTGACTGATTTAGACCCTAATACGCTCTAGGCACTCTCTGAGAGGGTTATTGACACTTTTATCACTGATTTAGACCCGAGTATACTTCAGCAACCCTTTGAGAGGGTCTTTTAAGATTACTACTACTGATTTAGACCCGGGTCGAAGTCGGGCATATACTATGAGATTGCGATTATTGAGTTACACTTGAGTTTGCGTTTTTGTATGTGGTCGAGGGGTAGACCTCTATGGATCCCTGTCATTCATGGGCCATAGTCTACGGGCCGACGCAGTATGCCATGAGGGGGGCGTGTGCAACATAGGAGAGGTACACGGGAAAGGGCCTTCCATGGATCCTTCCTCTATCGGGCCTTATATGTACCGGAGGGGGTGCATACGGGGTACAATTACATTAGATTAATCATCATCATTCATATTTCACTCGGATTCCACCCTTGTTTGCTTTGTGTTCAGTGTACGCTCCGGTTGTATGGGCGGCCGGAGGGTTTGTTTTCACTTTATTGCGTTCCTCGGTTGTATGGGCGACCTTTGGAACTGTAGGTAGATTATTACTTCTGTCATTTTATAGAGCTTTTCGTGGTCCTTATTTCTTGGTGATTTAGCTATTATTAGCCTGTTGAGGCTCTAGTTGTGGGATTTTGATTATTGAGAGGGAGAGGGAGTCCTATCATATTGAGGAACTTATAGTGTCCTTCTGAGCAGATTGTGATTTTTTGGTTCCATTGTTATCAGGATTTGGGTAGTATTTCTCTGTTATTGTGGGTTAGTTATTCCATCTTAGGGTTGTACTTGTGAGGTGGATTCCTGTTTATGCTATCTTGAAGTTGGATCGGTGTTATGATTCTCTTATGCTTGTTGATTCCATCCTGAGTGTGTTAGACTGCTTTCCTTCTTTTTCTTTTACTTGAGGTTACCGATATACCGCCATGTTCCTGACTCTCTCTCTTTTTATATACTATTGTTGCAAGGATTCTAGGTGCGTTCTTCTTCCTTACACTTGTGTTTCTGCGTTATTTATATTATTGTACTAGCATGTATACTTGTAGCTCTTAGTTGATTTCTCCTTGTGCTAGTTCGTTGTGCTTTTTTCTTGCTTCGGTGACTGCTTTCCTGTATTCTGCTTATTACTGTTTTTATAGCTTATACGCACTCAGTCGGCCGATGATGCCTACTGAGTACCTGTTGTCTTGGTGCTCATACTACACTTATGTATCTTTCTGGTGCAGATACTAGTTGAGCTTTTGTCGTCGATCGTGTTGGAGACTCGTGCAGCTCTTGGGAGGTTCGAGACTAGAGTGAGCGCCTGATGGTTGGGGCTTGTCTACATCTCATCTTTTGTACTGATACTCTTTGTATATTCGGAGATAGTTGTACTTATCTGTTGTTACTTCTAGCACTTGTACTCTATTAGAAGCCTCTCTATTGTCGATACCAAGTCTTGGGGTTGATGTAGTATCGTTTGTTTATATATTTCAGGTTGTTTCTTCCGCGTGTCTTATCTTTATATTCAGCTTCCGCTTGTTTCTTCTTGTTGTGCGTAATTGGTTAGGTAGTAGCCCATTACTAACCGTTCCGGGCTACGGAGATTGGTTCGCCTACTGGGGGGTTGTAGGCGCCATCATAAACTGAGAAATTGGGTCGTGACACATTAAAATATTTTTATAAAGTTATACCACTATTTGTTATTTATACATGTGTAGATAGATATTAGAGTTTTCATTATTATTATTACGATTATTATTATTATTAATAATAACAATAATAATATTAATAATAATTATATAATAATAAATACATTATTCTGCTTATTTATTTTATTAAAAATATCATTAACTTATATAGTAAATAAATATTTTTATTTTTTCTTTCATCTTAAAAATAATATTTGTTTTATCTATAAAAATTGTTACTTAGATTAATAAAACTAAAAATATCATAATTTAAAATATCTAAAAATAAAAAAGGTAGGTTGATAATGTGAGGACAAAGTAAACGTTTAAAAAATTAATTAGGATAAAGGTGGCTAATGTCTATGGTTCAAAATTAAAGAGGGTTCAATTTTAAAGGTAAAGTTGGGATGTAATTGATTTTTACCAGATAATAATAATAATAATAATAATAATAATAATAATAATAATAATAATAATAATAATAATAATAATATATTTAGAGTAAGCATTTCAATTTAATTTTTACTTGCACATTTGAATATGGTACAAACTGTAATATAATTTGAATATGGCAAGTAAAAATTAAATTGAAATGCTTAATCTAAATATATTATTATTATTATTATCTGGTAAAAATCAATTACATCCCAACTTTACCTTTAAAATTGAACCCTCTTTACTTTTGAACCATAGACGTTATCCACCTTTATCCTAATTAATTTTTTAAACGTTTACTTTATCCTCACATTATCAACCTACCTTTTTTAGTTTTAGATATTTTAAATTATGATATTTTTAGTTTTATTAATCTAAGTAACAATTTTTATAGATAAAATAAATATTATTTTGGAGATGAAAGAAAAAAGAAAAATATTTATTTACTATATAAGTTAATGACATTTTTTAATAAAATAAATAAACAGAATAATGTATTTATTATTATATAATTATTATTAATATTATTTTTGTTATTATTAATCATAATAATATTCATAATAATAATAATGAAAACTCTAATATCTATCTACACATGTATAAATAACAATGAGTGGTATAACTTTATAAACATATTTTAATGTGTCACGACCCGATTTCTCAGTTCATGATGGCACCTACAATCCCCCAGTAGGAGAACCAATTCCCATAGCCCGGAACGGTTAGTAATACGCTACTACCTAACCAATATGCACAATAAGGAGAAATAAGCAAAAGCAGAATATAAAGATAAGACAAAGCGGAAGAAATAACCTGAATATGGACATAATGAAACTAGACCAACCCCAAGACTTGGTATCGATAGTAAAGAAGCTTCTAATAGAATACAAGTGCTAGAGGTAACAAAAGATAAGTACAAATGTCTCAGAATATACAAAGAGTAACAGTACAAAAGATGAGATGTGGTCAAGCCCCGGTCGCCAGGCGCTCGCCCTAGTCTCGAAGATCCAAAAGTTGCACGAGTCTTCAACGCGATCAACGGCGAAGCTCAACTAGTATCTGCACCAGAAAGATGCAGAAGTGTAGTATGAGCACCAATTGCAAAGCAAAGGGTACCCAGTAGGCACCATTGATCGACTGAGCGCATAAAAGATATAAAAGCAGTAATAAGCAGAATATAAGAAAGCAGTCACGGAAGCAAGGAAGAAGCACAAGGAACTAGCACAAAGAGTAATCAAACAAGAGTTACAAGTATACATGTTAGCACAAAACATATATATAACACAGAAACACCGGTGTAAGGAAGAAGAATGCACTCTGGAATCCTTGCAAAAATAGTATATAAAAAGGAGAGAGTTTGGAAACATGGAGGTATACCGGTAACCTCAGGTAAGAAGGGAAAGAAGGAAAGCAATCCAACATAATCAACTAAAAGTCATAAACGATAACGAAAACACACTAAACACCAATTCACAAGATAAGTATGTACCGAGATCCATCTCATGATTTACAACCTAGAATGGAATAACTAAACCACCAAAACCACAAATTCTACTCAGAATCAAGATAAAGAACAATAATCGATAAACCACAAGAGCTCGGGAGGACCCACAATGGAGCCTCACAGATAAAGAACTCATTAGCCTCTCTATACTCAAGCCCATAATGTGGAGCCTCGACAGACTAAAACATACCAATCCATAAGAACCAAGGACCATAACTAGCTCTATGAAATGACAGGAGTAATATAATCTAACTACAGTCCCAATAGCCTCCCATACAACCGAGGAATGTAATCAAGTGAAAACAAACCCTCCGGCCACCCATACAACCAGAGCGTACACTGAACACACAACAAACAAGGGTGGAATCTGAGTGTGATATGAATGATGATGATAATGATGGAACCGGTAATAGTAACTGTGTATGCACCTCTCTCGGTACTCTGACACGAGGACCCATGGTGGGACGTGCCCGCTATACCTCATCCTAGCCATATACCCCTTATCTGGAATGCTCGACTCACAGTCGGGTCCTGGAATAGAGGGCCCATGGAGGTCCCTGACCACATACAGTAATGAACACGAAATCTCAAAGAATCAGAACCTCAAAGTACATGCCTAGAATCAAACTGGGTCAAAACGCTAGTAGTAATCTCAAAAGACCCTCTCAAAAGGTGCCCGGAGTATACTCGGGTCTAAATCAGTGATAAAAGTCTCAGTAACCCTATCAAAGGGTGCCCAAAGCGTATCCGGGTAAAAATCAGTAATAAAATCCAAGTCTAGTGCTCTTCCCTGCCGGGTCTAGTACCTGTAAGAAATCAGGTCTAGTGCTCTGCCCTGCTGAGACTAGTATTAGTAATAAATCAGGTTTAGTGCTCTGCCCTGCTGAGCCTAGTATTAATAGAAATCAGTGATAAAAATCCTCGTAATATCCCCTCTACTCTAAGAGGTTTCATAAAAGTCAGTTTCAAGCCCATTTCATAATTCCTTTACCAAAAATAGGCCCACGAGGTCATGCATGTTTATAAAACCATTTACAGTCGGCCCGAGGCCAAATCAGTAGTAAAACATGTAGGGAAAACCATTTCATGTATGATATGCTCGCAAACAATAAAGTAGCCAAAAATGGCTCACAATTATTTTCTATCGACCATGCACAAGCTCAACAGCTCTACAACAGTCATAACCATCTTAGAAGGATATGTCTATGTTCGGGACTCACAGACATTTCAAAATAACCCACCATATATGTTCCAGATTCAATACAATGCCACATAGGACCAAAAGGGTAATATACAATACTACACGAATACTACAATCAGCGTATGAAATAAATGGACAGAAAAGACGGGAAAGGTCTGGGGTACCAACCTAAAAAAAACCACCCAAGGATACTTATTAATGCAGTTATAGCCTATATACATAGAGTCTAGGTAGGGCAAGCCATACCCTACCTGTCATCCGACGAATAGTTGCAGAGATGGCATCGTCCAGGCTTGAACTGCTCTGAAAAGCTCCAAATTGTGAAACCACTATCAATACAATAATATATACGTCAAAACAAGACTAACGATTCCCATATTGCTATAAACATAATCGGGTCGAAATTCGAGTCACAAACGGCCCATGGACCCCGCAACCCGAAATTGGAATAAAAAAACACACATGTGTTCCACACAATTCCTGGAGCACATGCTCAAAATTTGAGCGGAATCAGGCATGAGATGAAGGCTAAACCAACCTACAAATCAATAAATTATCAAGGGAATCAATGAAAGAATAAAGGGAAATTAACAAGAGACTTACCAGAGTTAGGAGCCGATAATTGATCAAGAATCTATAAAAGGCAAGCCTCCCAATCAGTTGGGTTGATCAGAGTTGAGAAATGGATCTTTATGAACTCCTACCCATGGAGAAAGAAGTTGGAAGATGGGGTAAAATGTTGGAGAAAACAAATCTGCCAGCACTTAAACTGGCCCGCTTAAGCGCAGGGGCGCCCAAAATGGCGCAGGGGCTCGAATCGATAGCTCACCCTTGAAGATCGGAAACGTTGGTGCTAAATTTGAGGTCTCATCTCAGCCGCTAGAAGATTTCTTGTACTCACCAAAAGAAAGACAAGTGCAGTATCAGTACACCACCACTGTGTACTGGTAGGATCATCAGCCAGTATTCAAGAAAACAGTATATAAATAGTACACAAAATCCAGTAACAAGTATGGCAAACATGCAACAAATATCATAGGCATCTCTAGACTACAGGTCTCTACCTAGCTTGTTATCGCATGAATCCATCTCTTACAGTTCTATACCACCAATAAGAAACCATAACCCCACCTTACCGTCTAGCCCAAACCCACCCTTGAATCCCCTCTAGATAATACCATAAGTAATTGTTCAACTCGGCCTAAACCAAGACCAACTCAACAGTCATACAACAATTCTCATCCACTCAAGGACCACCAATCAATAGTACTTTTCAGTAACAACCCGGTCCACTCACAGAACCAATATTAAGTATCACATTAAGTAAAACAACCCGGTCCACACACGGACCAATAACAATCAATGTAATAAAAAAATCACCATGCAATATGCAATAAAGTAAACCCGTACCAGGTGTGGTACTCGTGCCAACCAAATGTTATACCCATACCAGGCATGGTACCCGTGCCAACCATGTGTTATACCCATACCAGGCTTGGTACCCGAGCCAACCAAATGTCAACAACCACAGTCAATATGTGAACACACACATCTTGTAAATCTAACAAGTAAACACCATTCAAACATAGACTGTAAACCAAACTTAGACATTCCACACAATTCCCCTAAGCAATGTTTTGCACACAATTACTTAGACAACGAGTACAATGACTTTACACATTCGTAGAAATACAAAAGCCATCACCTACCTAGAAATGATCCAAGCTCTATTCAACCCGAGCTCTCCCGTATTCCAGATTCCTCTCGCGTTCTTGGTCTAAAAATAACACATAATACATATAATTAACATGCAGGCCTGTACATTACGCGAATTATACCAAATTCCAAAACCCCAGGCCACCTATGATTATTTCACCCTTTTTCCCGGGGTTTCCACCGTTAATTCTCCTAGTCTTATCATTTTTTACGGACAAAATAGGAAATTAAATAACCTACGATCACTTTAATGTACTTAAATCAAAACCCAAGAACATACATGTTTGGAACATCCTTCTCCCCCGAATTCCATCATCCTTAGGTCATTCTAACCTTTCCCCAATTTCCCTCCTAGCAATTCTACCGCATAGGAAACGTATTACCAAGTGTGAGGAACGAAAACCTAACCTTAGGAATGATTTTTGGCGGAGGAATGAAGAAAACCGCCTGAAATTTGCCTAGCCCTTCTCCAAAACAAACTTGTGAAAACTGAATGTTTTGAGAGTTTTTTCTGCATTAAAAACCTATCGGCCCGCTATAGAGGTCCCTGCTCTGCTATAGCGGTCCCGCTATAGCGGTCTTAAGTGAGTTGATCGCCCCATCACTGCCGCTATAGCGGTAATTTCCACCGCTATAGCGGTGACTGCTATTGCGCCTGACAGCACTCGTCATGCATAGAATGTCCGTAAATCTGCCAGTTTTGGCCATTTCACAACACACTTGGTTTTCCCGATGCCTGAAACAACCCCTTTACGTCAACCGCGATTTTGGGAGTTCTACTAACCCAAAAGCGATTCCGAAAAGTCCTCCTGACTCCTTTATGTCTTGGCTACGTGGAAAACTAGTTTAATCCAATACACCTTGTTGAAACTCAATTTTTACCCTCCACATTACGAATTAATCTTGAGACTTTTTGAGTTTTAAACAATGTTTGAAATAATTGTCTTGTAAAAAACGGGTAAATCATCTTCAAATCAGCTTTATAATAGTTATGAGTAACAATTTATGTTTTTGATATTTAATTATGTGAAATTTATATAAGTTTACTAAAAGAACTATTTTAGAGCTTAGTTTTATAAAAAAAGGTCCTTTTAAAAGATTAAACACTTGATTTTTCTCCAAGTTATTTCAAATGAGAAATTAATTGAATAAATTAATTTTGTAATTGTTAAAGAGGTAATTAATTGTTAAATTCAATAATTATTTCAATTTGTTTAAGTTAAATGAGCTCAAGAATTGATTGTAATTAGTTCGTCTATATTCCAATGCTAGCCTAATTCCTTAAATCATTTAAATTCTAGCCAAATTTCATCAATTTATTCGTAATTTGGCTACCTCCTTAAACCTAAAGTGGCCACACTTTTGCAAATGTGACCAAACTTTAAACACCCTTATAACCCCTTCTATGATCAGCCGTTTGGGCCAACCTATTCCCACAACCCACCCCCGGCCCAAACCTAACTCTCACACCCTTATACTCCTCTCTTCTCTTGCTCAGACTAAACCAAATAGACCCCTTCTCTCACCTTTTTCTTCGTTCAACACCCCAGAAACCCTAGCCATTTCTCTCTTCTCTCCTACATTTCTCTCACGCGTCATCTCCCTTGTTGTACCAAGCAACACGCTTCATACAACACCTCACTAATCCATTACGCCTACCCGTCATTCACCCTTTCGTTGTTCTAAAAAATGACAACCCTAACCCAAACAATAGCCTTCAACGTTGCTCACAGGTTCAACCCCTAAACCCCTCTAATGTTTCCATTTTCTGTCTATTTTTCTTGGTCAAAAGGTGCGCTGGCAAGTCTAGAAGATTCTAGAACCCACCAGGTGTCACCCCTCTCCGCTAAGTCTGCGAAAACTTGTACAAATTCATACAAGTTGTTGCTCTGAACGTTGCTCTAGCTGTGGAATTTAAATTCCTTGGCAAAATCCCTAAAAAACCCTTTGTTTTTCCCACCAATTTTCACCCAAAATTACCTATAAATACCCTCCTAGCTGCATGTAAAGGAGTTGATTTTGGGGAATATTGGGGGTTCTGGAGAATCGTTTCTCTAACCTCACGAAACCAATAAGCTGTTGGGGAAGAAAACACTAAGAAATTCTAAATCTAAATGGGGTTGATATTAATCTGGTGGTAGTAAGGCTTTCCAGTGAAGATCGAGGTCCAAGTTGCTGCCCTAAAAAAGGTAAACCCCTTACCCTCTTCCCTTTACTATTTTATTTTCATTTTTTGCATTATGATGCATAAACCTTGGTGAAATCTGGTTCTGGTCTTGTTTCTTAGTATCAAAGATATGTGCTTAAATGTTGGACGAATATTATGATTTCGAGTAGCAATCTTGTGTTAGAAGTGTGGTATTTTACTGATTTTGTTTAATTTGTTAAAACAACATGTGTGAGCATAAGTTTGTAGCCTAGATTGTTGCTAAAAGATGTGGAATCTATCCTAATTTGCCCATGAAATGTTTGGTTCTGTCTCCTATTTGTTCCCCAACCCCCTTTTCATAATCATGCTCCTATTTGTTTACTAACACTGTGTAAGCATTGATGCTTCATATATATATTGATTGAATGTTGTTATGGTTTGCTCATGTCTAAATAGCTGCCTGTGATAGTTTTAAACTATGTTTCCCTTCCCAGTATAAACCCTATAGTTCCACTAGTTTAGGTTTGACTTAGGTGATGTGTAAATGCTATGAACTCGAGCATGAGCCTATTGTTAGGACTTAGGTCTGATTTTGTTCATGAAAAACTCTATCCCTCTTTGTTGTTCTTAGTCTTTCTCTTTGTTGAACCTGTTCTCTCCTCTTTACTATCTTAACTATGTATGAATTGTTAGCTTTACTCTTCTATGGTTGGGGTGATGTTTAGGTTAATTTTGAGTCTTGATTGTCCATGGTTCTGTTGATTCTTAAGTAAACTATGTAACATATATGCATTTTGAGTGCAGATCTTCATGCTTGTTAATTGATGTGAGCATGTTTAAGCCCTACCCTGTTTACCCTTAGATTTTGAACTTGCCTTTATCCTATTTTTTTTCTTCCTTTCCGTACTGTTTCTTACTATGTGGTATCAGTCTGCATATTTGAACTGTTAGCATTATTTAGGGTGATGCTTGGGTCATCTTTAAGTCCTGATCTCTTTTCATAGTTTGTTGGTTTGATTAAGTGATATAGCATGAGTAATCTATGAGCATACATCTCATACTGTTACAAATGCAAGAATGTTCAACCCCCTCACTGCCTTCCCTTGTTTGACAGTAATCTTATCTTCCTCTTCCTTTCTCTTCCTTCCTCTCTTCACTATTTTTCTAATGTTGATATGGTTAAGTGATGCATATAAAATAGTTAGGTTTTATTGTTGTTTTCTTATGTTTGAGTTAGTGTTTGGTAATCCTTGCAGAACATTATGACCTGTTAAAACTTCAGGAATGTTATGTTTCCTTATTTGCCATATGAAGGTGTTATAGGCTTTAGATATGCTGCTCAACTCTCATCTCCTTCCCTCTCATTCCTTTATCTTCTACCCTGTTCCCTTCCCATTCTCCTGTGCTGGTTTAAGTATACTAGATGACTGTGTGTAGAATCTGCTTAAGCCTAAGGTTTTAAAATCTAAACTCTATGATTGTTGTGTATGAAAATTATGCTATGGAAAAGAACTAGAGGTGAGGCATGTCCCCTTATGGCATGCTCCTCACCCCTGTAGGTTCCTCTGTTTCATCTTCATCAAGATGATTACTTCCCTGCTTGCTTTATATGTCACCTGTATGGACCATGAGATGATTTTGGTCTCTACCATGATATTAGTCTCCTCTAAATGCCCTTTCATGGGTTCCCATAGGAGTTTCAACTAGTGATTGATGTTAAAAATTTGTCCAGCCGTCTTGACTTGGCTCCTTCTTGGTATTATGTGATGCCTAGACTATGTTCTTTAGCTAGCCTTTCATGCTTTAAATGATCTATGTTAAAGCTGTTTAAAAGGTCCCTTTTTTGACCAAAATCTGCATTCTCCTTATGTTTAAATGTTTAAAGTTTGGCTATTGAATATGACTAAGTGTGATGAGTATTTTTGAGACGGATTTGTGCCTCTATGATATCATGTCATATTTTTCTTCGAATTTGTGCATCTGTGCATATATGCTCTGTTTGAATCTATCCCTTTATCCCCTTTGATTTCTTGAAAAAGGATGAGTTCAAAATAATGATCTTTGTTGGTAGTTGAAAGTTGGAAATACTGTGACCCTAATAGTATAGTCCTTAGGTGCTAAAAATTTGTGATTTGTTGTCTAAATATCCTATTTCACATGTTGCAATCTTGTATGAACTTCTGTGAGTATTAATGAATTGGCTGTTACGAAATATATTTTTTAAGTATGAAATTTGCACATTGCTTGATTATTCTTGCTTAAATTATTTAGACATGTACTAATCTTTATTTTTTACCCCTCTTTGGTGCATGATAATACAGTGGAGTCCAATTGGACTCTCAAAATTCATCCTTTGCATTTCTTTCGTCGGGCCTAGCCCAACCCTGTCCGGATCAGCTTGATCAAGCCCAAAAGGGGCTGAGTCTGTGAAATTAGAGCAGCACCAGAAGAAGAGGAAATAGGCCAAGCCCAAGCGTTGCATCAGCAGAAAAGTCCAAAAGGATTGAGATTGAATAAATGGGCCAAGCCCAAAGAAATAACAACAGTAATAATAAATTCAGAATGCAAGGTTGACAGAAGTTGGACTAAAGTCCAAAAAAGAACGGCGGTTGGCCTAAAGAGGGCCATAAATTAGATTAGGACAGGGTTTTGATTGAGCCCAAGGCTTAATCCTCTACCCTTTCTCTTAACTCTTTGATTAGTTAGGATTATATTTGTATAATTTGGACTAACATTAATTTTGTTGGATTATTCCCAAAAGATTTCACATTTATGGATTAATTTTTCTTTAAATTCTTCAATATCTTTCATGGAAAACAGTAGAGATATTTAACTTATCAAGTATGCAGTTTTCTTCCCTTTAAATGAATTTTTCATGTGTTTCTCTTCTCAAAAAAATTCTAAATCAAGTTATATCTTCCATGTTTCTTTTAAGTTAAAACAAGATATTTTACAAATCAACCCCCATTTTTAAAAGTTAGTCAACAAGTTAGTTTTTCAAACAAGCCCGAGCAACCGCGAGTTAGCGGATACACTTGGTACCTTAATACCCTTCCAAGAGTATTAACCTGAAACCTTACCCTTAATCTCTTAATTTTTAAAGTCTTTATCTGTTTTGAATTTTAAAAATTCTTATAAGTTTTTGTTGGTTTTTACTTTATAAAAACTAAGTGGAGACTCTTACTTTTAATTTAAAACGTTTCGGAAACTTTAATTACATTTTTGAATGAACTTTTCAATAAACAAAGCCATGTTTTTCCGTCCTTACCTCAAAAAAGATAAAAACAGAAATGGCGACTCTGCTGGGGATAATTCAACTAGGTTCTAACCTTATTGTTTGAAACTAACTTGTTTGACTAACTATTCAGAAATTGTAATAATTGTAACTTTATTGCTTTCCTTAAATTGTTTACTTTTTCCGCGATTATAAACTGTTCATGGCATTTTCTGACTCTCTTGGCAAAGCATTAGAATGCATTAGGTGTAAAAAGGCGATTACGCAAATCTTTGCGATCGTTCTTGACATAACACAATATTTTCGAAACAGACGAGTGAAGTAGTTGACCCACGGTCGGTTAACGGTCACTTGTTGTTTCAATCTTGGGTTGTCCGCCCGGGTTCCAGGTCAATTTTGTAACCTATTCTATAAACTCAGGATAGAGCGAAACCAAATCCCAAAAATAGGCATTAGCCTAGGATGTCTTATTATCTAAGGGATATTAAGTCCATTAGTAAACCACCAAAACATGTCAACGGGTTTCCGACCCAACGACATAGCATCCAACTACGTGTTGTTTGAAAGACGTATGTGTTGTAACTGGACTATTGTCCTGGGGTGGGTCCTAACAGGTTATTCTATTTTGTAGGATGTTTAAATTCCTCAAGTTTGACATGGTACAAGAGGCTCCTCTCCTCCTCCGAATGTGGTGGATAAATATGGGTCCTAACCGTCAGAGTAAAGTCCATCAGTATATGGGACATTTGCCATCTTTATTAGATATGGAGGCCTGGCAAGAATTGATCGAGGTTTTAACAGGGTATTGGGACAACAAGAAAATGGTATTCCGATTCGGAATGATGGAAATGACCCCAATGATAGAAGAACTTAGGGATTGCCTAGAGACCGCAGGTACAGACAATGAAAGGAGATTAAGGCCTCAACAAAGCATCTTAATACCGAATAAACCCACCCCGACACAGATTGCAAAGTATCTCCACTTGCGGGAGAATCAATGCCCGTGGATAAGGGGTCCAAGTATGTCCTTTTAAGAACTCTACAACCATTTTGCCACTAGGGAAGGATTCTCTCAGTACCAAGGCGAATTCTACACGTTTCAAGAGTGGGACAAGACCCGAGCCTTAGCATTCTCTATTGCTCTTTTAGGAATCATGGTATTCCCTATAAATGAACAACTCTGCATCAATACCCGAATAATAATGGTGGCCCATACCATGTTCCATTGTCTGACAGAGGGAACCACCGTCAGCTATTTTCCTCTAGTACCAGTCATCTTATCTGATATTTATAGAGCTTTGGGGAAATGCAAGAACGGTCATCGTTACTTCCAAGGGTGCAACCTACTCCTACAATATTGGATTCTCAAGCATTTGGCCAAATATAACGGAAGCCAGGAAATTCCCAACCCATATGGAATCGATAACTTCGCAGTGTTGGCAAAAGTGCTTAGGGATAAAGGCACCAAAAACAGGACCAAGATAGGATGGGCCCAAGATTTTTGTGATCTTGGAGAAGATAATGTGCAGATGATGTTCGATGATTTTCACTCGAAGGAAGTAATTATGAAATGTCATGATCTAGCTTTCCTCCCTCTCTCGGGAATTCGCGGGATCCGACCTTATGCTCCGCAAAAGGTTCTTAGACAATTTAGAAGGGTTCAAATGGAGCCAGCGACCGTTCACATGGGTTTCTATGTCATCGACTATGAGGAACATGAAAAAGTCCCAAAAGCGTCGAGGATCCGGCACAACTAGAAGATACTTGAGAAAATGGGTCTAGAGAATTTTGCCCCAGACAGGTTCAATCCCGGGTTTGTGGATGGCTATAAGCAGTGGTTGAAGGCAGACATTGTAGAAGTATCTATATAAGAACCACGGGTTGACTCCAGACCCAATCTCCCTCTCCAATTATTGAATCTCCAAAAGGAAATGGCTAGAAGAGAGAAAGAATTTCTTATGAAAAAGGAAGAAGATCGACGCACTATAGCAGGGTTGACTCAGGAACTCGAATATATGAGAATGGGAATATCCCAGCTTGATTCAAAAATGACTAGGAAAGCCTTAGAGGCCGGGGCATTACCTATGCATGAAAAAGTGGTGAAACTCCAGAGCGACATGTGGTTGATCCAATTCGATCTTAGGAGCATTGTCCGAGCATCCAAGAGGACCAGGACTGAGGAAGGACCTTCCACGTCATATCTTTAGTATGTTCGCCCCTGTGTGGGTTTTATTTCCATGTATGTCTTTACTTTACCTAAATTCGCCGCTGCATGGGCGTGACTTTTGTGCAAATATCCTTTACCCTAAAATGTATCCCCCTTTCGGCTAGCATTTGTATCCCTTTAAAAAAGGGAAGTTTTCCATATATATATACATGCTATTTTAGGGGGCAATAGAATGGTTCAGATACGTCACATACGTCTTTCAAACTCGCTAGGCCTAACCTTGGCATAAAAAAGTCACCCAGTTAGGACGCAATATTAGCATGATATTATTGTGATATAAACTGTTTTATGTGCTATGTGTGTTGCTTGAATCAAGGAAAAATTGGTCCACTCCATGCCAAAATTTGCTAGAACACCGTATGCAAAAAAATATAAGCCCACTATGTATAGTCCAACCAAAATACTCTAAGTCTTCCAAGATTCTCCAAAAATCCTAAAGCGTTCTAACAACTTCCTAAAAAATCTCCGTTCTTTCAGGAAAGGTTGAAATGGAGATCGTCACTATGCAAGAGAGAATGCTAAGGATATGAGAGGAAATGGAGGAGGTTCAGAGAAAACATGCTAGAGTCAATCAACTTATGGAAATTACCTTAGCTCGGTCCAAGGAGGTGGAAGAGCAAACTGCCAAGGCTAAAGAAAGGATTGCTGCGATTGACCAAATACTGGGAAAAACCGAGACTAAGACCAAACCAGACTTTGACCTAGAACTCAAATGTCACTGGAGGATTGGAACAAGTCAACAAAGGGAATGAAAGAGTAACTTAAGAACCCAAAGACAATGAGCAAGTTCCCATGGAGACCACTACTGAAGGGGACCAACTCTTTGACACGAGAGTTCGCCACTGGACCAAGGTCAAGGGTGATGCTATTTGGCCTTCCAGATTCAGGCCAGGAGGGAAACCCATCACCCTCAAAGTTCACTTTTGTGAATATACCAAAAATCCAAAGGTGATTCTCTGTTAAGAAATTTACGAGACCCTGAAAGCTATAGGGGCCTTGCATCCTGACCAATCTGAGGGATTCAGATGTAACACTCGCAATGAGAACAAATAATGCGCCTATCATCCACGTCACAGAGGACACACTACCGATGCATGCAATGCCCTAAGAGCCCTAATTTACCACATGATCACTAACAGCCAGATAAGCCATCTATGGGTCCCCGAACCATCCTTGCTTGTGACCAAGTTAGCTATGGCATGCCCATCACTGAAGAAATGACGATTCATCGCTATGATTTCACTATCTTCCAGGACACTAACAATGAAATCTATACTAAGCTGGTCAAAACCAGGATCCTGAAGCCCTTGGAAAGGAGACCAGGGAAGATGCCCAGGGCTTGGTGTCAGGGGAAAGAAGTTTGCCTCTACCACAAAGGGGTCGGAGGCCATGATATCGAGACTTGTCACCACTTTCGGGTCGATTTGGAATACCTCATTGACATGGGAAAAATTGAGCTAGAGTTTCCCCCTTATCACCCTTGAAGAAAAAATAAAGAAGAGTCTAGAAAATCCCATCATCCAGAGCTGAAAGTAGCAAAAGTAGCAGAGTTTTAGCTTTCTGTTTCTTTATTTTTATTTTTTATGTCATCTTTTACGTTCCCCTTGTATTTAGAATAGTGGATGAAATTAAATAAGATAACTTATCTATCACAAGTTCGAACTACGTAGGGCCTGAATTCTCCTTCATAAGATACGTAGGCAGCCTTCAAGGCCAGACCCATGTCTTAAAGAAATTGTCATTTCTCCACATCGACAAAGACGACGAAGAGTTTAGGAGAACAATAGGTAGAGATGTTACAAGATCAACAAAATCAACCTTTCCTGACAAAACCTACTAATCCAAAATCAACGGACAACATCCTGTCCTTTGAAATGATTGAGTCAAAACCACCTGTGGACCAATTTGCCTTGACAAAAAGCAACTTTTATGTGTTTAAAGTAATTCCTATGTGTTTATTTCTCACCATATATCTTGTATTATTTTTCACTAACAAAAAACTAACATAGCGGCTTTTGAGTTATTTTTCATTTCAACAGATAAAAGAAACCGGTTTGTGTTGACAAAATTGGCTGAACACACTTACTTAACTCGCTCGAAAGAACACTTAGATCCGTCCTCTGACCCTCACTTGTTTGCAAAAGGAATGACTGATAGTGAGGAAGAAAATGCCCTGGCTATAAGAGACAACGTCATCGCTGAACGGAATGAAATGATTGCAGAGCTTGCAAAGAAATTAGAAAAGATGCAGGAAGAAGTACAAAAGCCAAAAGACATGGCTAGCTTGGTAATCGCTGCCAATACTCCTGCTTTGGGCGATTCTCAGCCCCCTCCTAAAAACCCTCCACTCAATTCTCCGCAAACCAGAAATCAACCAAAAGACATCCCCTCCTCTTCCATTCCCAGGCCTTCAAATGAACCTGTCCACAATAACCCCTCCCTCGTTAGGTCCATGACCAGACCCATACTCCCCCTGTTCAACATATTAACCAGAACAACAATCCAGGTGCCTATTTCACACAGAACCCTCCACACCTCCAAAACACTCCACAAAACACCAACAACTCCGAAAACAACCATCCTAATGCCACTAACATAGTTAACCCACATAATTTTACCCCCACATACCCAAATACTATTACACATGTCCAGCCCCCACCCGCGCAGAACAAACCTCCCGCTCTCCATGCCATAACAGAACCATACCCCATCCTCCCGGAGAAACCTGAGCTAGATCATTATGATGAGAAAGAAAGAGAGCTGAAGGCTATGGAAATGAAACACGACCTCGATAATAGCCCAGATTCGAGAGTTAAAGAGTTTTCCTTACGAGAAAGGCTACGATTATGACGATCTCTGCATTAACCCTGAGATGAACCTGCCTGAAGGTTTCAAAATTCCAAAATTTGAAATCTTCAATGGTGTTGGGAGTCCCGAAGACCATCTAAGGAGTTACTGTGATCAGATGGTCGATGCCCGAAGAAACGACACCGTTCTAACGAGACTCTTTAGCCGAAGTCTGAATGGAGAGGCATTGGAATGGTTCACCTCCCAAGAATTGAAAAAGTGGTTCAAGTGGAGAGATCTCGCTTGAGATTTCACCTAGAGATTCACATATAACGTAGAAGTCATCCCGGATTGATATTCCCTGGGACGCATCAGGAAAAAGTCAAATAAAGATTTCAGAGATTATGGTTACCGGTGGAGAAAAAAGGTCACGAGAGTCCGGCCTCCTATGACCGAAGAATAAATAAGCGCGGTATTTATGCGTGCTCAAGAGTTGGAAGATTATGACAAGATGATATCGGTGGTAAAGGTCCAGTTTGTTGACTTAGTCAAAATCAGAGAGATTGTGGAAGAAGGGCTCCGCAGTGGCAAAATCGCCAAAACCCCGGTTTCTTCAGGACCTACCGGACCCCCAAAGAAAAAAAGATTGGAGGTATCTTTGGTATCTTTCAATCCTAGTCCAAAACCACATAAACCCTTCAGAGTTGGTTACATGAAGCCACTTGTTCCAATAACTCCTCCTCTAGTTCCATAAAACCCTCAACCGATCTTCTATACTCAGCCAATCTACCAAACTCCTGTGCCAAATGTGCATCCCATCTACCAAACTCCAGTTCCAAATGTGCAGCCCACCTACCAAGCACCTCCCCAGAATTTTATGGTATACCAAAGAGCTCCTGAAAACCAGAACAACCACCGGGTTCCTCCTCCCGCTAACCCCAGTCTCCCTTGACCAAATTTGGAAAAGAAAGTTCCTCGAACTTTGACTCAATTAGCTGAGACCCAAACTCAGTTATATGAAACACTGAAGGCCGTTGGATTAGTTTAGCCTATTCAGCATAAACCAGGTAACGTCAACTCTCTCTTCTACAAAGCTGATCAGCATTGTGCTTATCACTCTGAAGGCGCCGGACACCGCATAGAGGATTGCATCTATCTGAAACACAAGATTCAAAATTTGATCGGTCAGTAGGTAGTCAACTTAAAGACAGCACCACCACATGTTAATAACAACCCACTTCCAAATCACGAAAGAGCCACTGTAAACATGTTCAAAATAGAGGAAGAATGGTTCACAAGCAAGTCCATAGTGCCGGCGATCCCTTGAAAGCGTGATGAACTAGAAAGGTCTGTAGCTGCTTTGAGAATCGCGGAGAAGCCATAATTTGCTGTGTTGGTGCCGGTTGAAAAAGAGTTCGTAATTGAAGCCGCCGTAAGTCATGGCATGACAAGATCTGGGAGATGTTATGTCATGATAATCTGGCAGATGATGCTTACAAGAAGAGTCTGCAGAAAAGGCCAATCACTGAAGGCAAAGCAGAAGAGTTTTGGAGAAGAATGAAGCCAAAAGAGTACTCGATTGTGAAGCACTTGGAAAAGACCCCAGCTCAAATTTCTATTTGGGCATTGCTCATGAGTTCCCTGTACCACAGATAGATGTTACTCAAGGTTCTAAATAAAGCTTACGTGCCCATGGGTACCAGTGCAGAAAACTTGACTGCCATGGTAAGCCAAGTCCTAGGAAGCCCACCGCATCTGTTTCAGTAATGATGAGTTGCCTTTTGAAGGCGTGACGCACAACAAGGCTCTACATATCACTATTCAGAGTCTAGAAAAGGTTGTGAATAGGGTACTGATCAATGACGGATCAGGATTGAACATTTTTCCATTGTCAACACTGACACAGTTGGAATACGATTTGGGAAAGATCAGTCAAATCAGGGTCAATGTGAGGGCCTTCGACTGAGGGCAGAGAGATACCCTTGGAAAAGTCAACCTATACATCCAGATGGGACCCGCTGAATTTCAGACAGAGTTACAGGTCATGGATATTACCACTAGTTACAATTTACTTTGGGACGGCCATAGATCCACGAAGCTGGGGCCGTGCCATCAACCTTGCACCAAATGGTGAAGTTCTTTTGGGAAGGGCAGAAAGTGGTAATCCATGGAGAGGGAAGCCACCTAAATCACCTAAACGGATGTGTCCCCACAATTGAAGAGGTCCTGAGAGGGAGTCACTTCTACACGGTGGAAATTGTGAATGCCACAGAAGAGGACCTGGCTCCTCAAATTCCTATGCCTCCCATTTACAAGATACTTGCGACCACAATGCTGAGGTGTGGTTATGAACCAGGATTGGGCCTAGGAAGGAACTCTGATGGTAGGATCGAACCTTTTAGTATCCATGGACAGTTGAGCAAGCACGGATTGGGGTATGTGATCACTAAGGTGAAGCCAGCGACCAAGAAATGAAAAGGTCAGGACTGCCGAAGCCTTTTCCTTATTTGTATCAATCGTTCCCAGTACGCGTCAGTCCTCCAAGCGATGGGTTGGAGGATGGAATAGGGGATCTGTTTGAGGAGTATGATACTATCATGGAAGATGCTCCTGAGACAACCACAATCAGGAACCTCAAACCTGGCGAGAACTTAAAAAACTGGGTCGCCACTCCCTTGGCTTCTCTCCACTCGGCTGGGTAGACAAAGACTTTGTTTTACAAAATTTGGCGATGGTCCAGATGAGGCTTCGCGACCCGCCCTTTATGTTTTAAATTTCAACATACTGTTTACTACTTTCTAAAAGGCATGAACCTACATTCATGTAGGTTGTAGCCATAGTTTGTAAATATTTCGGAATTTAAAATGAAAGACTCCTTATTTTGAAAATATTCGCCGTTTAAAGATTTATTTTTATTTGCTTATTATTATCTAATCCGTTTTGTTTTAGTTTCAGTAATAATAAGTTATAACTTGCCATTGTCATGTCATGTCAAGGGCTTAACAAACAAACTGAGCTAGGTGACGATGATTTCGAGGAATATGATGAAGAAACTATGGTTCCCGAAGACTTAACAGAGGAATTAAAAAATTTTGAGAACCGAGAAAAGCCTAATCTAGAAGAAACTGAGACGGTCAATACAGGAGATGACCAAGAAGTCAACAAAACAAGAATCACTGTCCATTTGACAAAAACACAAAATAGAGAACTTATCATATTGCTCCAAGAATACATCGTCATATTTGCTTGGGCCTAAAGCAATATGCCAGGGATAAGCACATACATAGTCTCCCACAAGCTGCCTATTAATCCAGGGTTTGATCCCATCAAGCAGAAGATTCGAAAGTTCAAGCCAGATCTAAGTCTGAAGATCAAGGAAGAAGTTACCAAACAGATTCAGTCTAGAGTGGTAGGGGTTACAAAGTATCTGACCTAGTTAGCCAATATCATCCCAGTTCCTAAGAAAGATGGGAAGATAAAATTCTATGTCGATTATTGAGACCTGAACAGGGCCAGTCCCAAAGAAAACTTCACATTGCCCAATATACCAATCCTTATCGATAATTGCACGAAGCACAAAATGCAGTCATTCATGGATTATTTTGCTGGATACCATCAAATCTTAATGGATGAAGAAGATGCGGAGAAAATAATCTTTATCACCCTCTGGGGTATCTACCACTACCGAGTGATGCCATTTGGTCTCAAAAATTCGAGTGCTACTTATATGGGAGCCATGACAACCATTTTCCATGACATGATTCATAAGGAGATCGAGGTATACGTGGATGACGTGATTGTCAAATCCCGCGAGAGTTCGGATCACTTGACCCATTTGAGGAAGTTTTTTGACCGACTGCAAAAATACAATCTAAAGTTGAATTCCGCCAAATGTGCTTTTGGGGTGCCAGCTGGCAAATTGTTGGGTTTTATATTCAGTAGAAGGGGCATCGAGCTCGACCCTTCAAAGATCAAAGCAATTCAGGAGTTGCCTCCCCCGAAGACCAAGAAAGAGGTCATGAATTTCCTGGGAATGTTTAATTATATTAGTCGATTCATAGCTCAATCTACGGTTATTTGTCAACCCATTTTCAAGTTATTAAAGAAAGATGCGCCGACTGGTTGGACCAAGGAGTGACAACAAGCTTTTGATCGTATCAAGGACTACTTGTACAGTCCTTTGATATTGGTTCCTCAAAGAGAAGGGAGACCATTATTGTTGTATCTATCAATTTCAGAAAATGCCTTCGGATGCATCCTGGGATAACATGATGAAATCGAAAAGAAAGAACGAGCGATTTATTATCTAAGTAAAAAGTTCACTCCGTGCGAGGCTCGTTATACTTTGTTAGAAATGATTTGTTGTGCTTTGACTTGGGTCACTCAGAAGTTGAGACATTATTTGTCGTCCTATACGACATATCTCATTTCCAGAATGGATCCCCTGAAGTACATATTCCAAAAGGCCATGCCTACGGGGAAATTGGCCAAATGGAAAATATTGCTATGTGAGTTCGACATCATATATGTGACTCAAAAAGCAATCAAGGAACAGGCCTTAGCATATCATTTAGCAGAAAATTTGGTTAATGAAGATTATGAACCGCTCCATACTTTCTTCCACGATGAGGAGATTTTGTTCGTAGGTGAGGATTTTGCAGTCATACCCCGATTGGAGATTGTTCTTCGATGGAGTGGTCAACATCAAAGGTTCAGGCATTGGAGCATTCCTGGTATCAGAAACTGGTCAGCATTATCTGGTGACAGCCAAACTCCATTTCCCGTGAACTAACAACATGGCTGAGTATGAAGCTTGTATTCTCGGTATCCAACTAGCTATAGATATGAATGTCAGAGAACTTTTGGTCATAGGTGATTCTGATTTGCTAATTCACCAAGTTCAAGGTGAATGGGCTGTGAAGAACCCCAAGATCGTATCATATGTGAACATGGTTCAAAATTTGTGCAAGAGATTCAGGAAGATCAAATTCAAGCATACACCAAGGATTCAGAATGAGTTTGCCGATGCCTTGGCAACCATATCCTCCATGATAAAACATCCCGATCAGAATTATATAGATACGTTGATAATAGGTCTTAAAGAACAACCTGCGCACTGTGCACAAGTTGAAGCAGAATCATACGAAAAACCATGGTATTATGATATCAAGAGGTATCTAGAAGTTGGAGTCTATCCCGAAGATGTGACCTCCAACCAAAAGAAAACCATTCGTCGAATGGCCAACAAATTTTTCCTAAATGGTGAGGAAAAGAAAACCAGATCCACGAAGATTTGATTCGAGTACCACCTAGCAATCTTCATGCAATGAGCGCACCTTGGCCTTTTGTAGCATGGGGCATGGATGCCATTGGACCCGTCGAGCCGTCTGCCTCAAATGGACACAGATTCATTTTGGTAGCTATTTATTACTTCACCAAGTGTGTAGACGTTGCTTCTTACAAGTCTGTGACTAAGAAGGTTGTAGCCAATTTTTTTAAAATCAACCTAATCTGTCGATTCGGGATCCCCAAGTCAATTATTACCAATAACAGAACAAATATGAACAGCCACTTGATGAAAGAAATATGTGGGCAATTCAAGATCACTCACCGTAATTCAACCGCATACCGTCCATAAATGAATGGAGTTGTGGAAGCCGCCAACAAGAATATCAATAAGATCTTAAGAAAAAAGGTTGACCATCACCGATCTTGGCATGAGATGTTGCCTTATCATTTAGTGGGATACCGGACGACCTTCAGGACTTCGATCGGGGCGACCCCTTATATATTGGTGTATGGGTAGGAAGCAGGTATACCTGCGGAAGTTGAAATACCATCTCTTAGGGTTATTCGAGAAGCCGGACTGAACAATGAGGAATGGGTTCATGCCCGTCATGAGCAACTCATGTTGATTGTTGAGAAAAGGATGAGTGTCGTATGCCATGGTCATTGTACCAGCAAAGAATGATTCGTGCATTCAACAAAAGTGTGAGAGATCACATGTTTGCCGTAGGACAACTAGTTCTTAGGCGCATTTTTTCCCACCAGGAGGAATACAAAGGAAAGTTTGCACCCAATTGGCAAGGCCCGTATGTCATCCAGAAAGTGTTATCCGGAAGAGCTCTGATCGTATCCAAAATGGACGACCAAGTGTGGACCAAACCGATCAATTTCGATGTTGTGAAGAGATACTTTGTTTAGGGATAGTTTTCCTTTAATTTCATTTCCCTGTAATCACATTTCCTTATTGTAATCATTTTATTCTTTGTAATAGCTTAAAACATCCCTATCCTCTTGTACGAACTACGTTTGACCTGAATTCTCAAGAATGAGATACGTAGGCGGCCTGTGTCGGCTTTGGTCAACCCCTTAGAAAAATCTATCTTTCCCCTTACCTTATCCTTGAACTACGTCTGACCTGAATTCTCAAGAATGAGATACGTAGGTAGCCTTTGTCGGCCTCGATCATCCCTTTAATTATTTTCAATAATCTCCCACTATAAGTGTGGGAAATACGTTTGACCTGATTCCTGCCTCAACGGGATAATAGGCGCCACAACGGTTCAGTCATATCACCCCAGGAAATGTAAACTGGGGCAAAATTTTTGAGAAAGGAATCTCAAAAATTTAGTAAATGAAGGTCGTTGCCAACAAGACAAGAGGATGCTTGTAGATACGCAAAAGCCACAATGATTCATCTGTATCGCCCAGGAAATGGAAACTGGGGCAGAATTTTTAAGAAAGAAATCTCAAAAATTCAGAAGATGAAGAGCATTAGACTCTGAAGAGTTCCCCGAGTATGCCAAAAAGCAACAAAAGCAAGTACCGAGAAAGAATCTTGCGATCCCCACAGAGTCTCAAGTCTCCTGCCGGAAGGAATAAAACCCGCTAAAAAACCTTTAACTGGGGAAGAAATTTTGAGAAGGATCTAGAAATTTTTGCCAAGCTTAATTCAAGAGTTCAACATTAAACTCCGAAGAATTTCCCAACACCGACAGATCGGAGCCTACTTCAAGGAATCCCCAGTCCTATATGGATTTATCCCTGGTTGTGATAGGTTTCTCTAAAATCATCTTTCAAGTTCCCCAACCAGGACAACGAAGGACCTCCGTAGTCTGCCAGCAGTATGTCGAGAATATGAAGACCCCGAATAAAGGGAAGTTGTTAAGATAGCACATGACATGACAGACAGAGACGTTTTAAAAACATCACTTTTTTTAAACTCTTTGTTTTCCAAAGAACTTGTTTGAAAAATATTTACAAAGATTAGTTTTACTCCTTTAATGTGATTTTGTCTTATGTCTACCTTGGTTCGAAGAGAGTCGAGGGTGACAAGTACCCGATATTGGAAAGCATACAGAAAAGACAGAACCAGGAGCAGAAGATCGAAAGAGGTCAACACAGGCCTATTTTGACAAAACTAACAATTTTTCTATGGATGCAGGTTGTCCCCAAAAGTATATCAGAAAGCGGTCCTACATTATCCAAAACATTCAAAAAAACACAGCGAGACCTGATGCTTTAAAATTTGGCAAGAAAAGCCCAAAACAGCAGGAAGAGGCCAAAGAGGGAAAATCCCCTAGAGCGGACGAATTTTCTGGTAGTTCACATAAACTACCAGATAAATAGAACCTGACAACGTTCTTAAGACCCCAAAAGGGATAAGGATATCTCGGTCAGCTTCAAAAATAGGGGCAGCAAACAAAGAGCAACAACACTCCCCACCAATGCCTGGCAAGACAGGGATCACCCCGAACAGACAATGTTAAAAAAATGGTATTCATGGCTGTCCCAGAAAGCAGTCACGACCATTTTGCATGCATTTTTAAAGTTATTTTGATCAGCTTCATAGACGCTGTCTTTAAAGTCTTTCAAATCTTGACTGTAGTCGGTGATAAAAGAGACACTATGTCTGCTAACCATTTGCCTTGAGCGCAGGTACTCACAAAGGAGTTGACATTAAGACCAAAGGTGATGTTTTAATGACTTTCCTATGGTACATTGCATCATGCTACGTGGCATCGCATTTACATTCACGTTGCATCATGCTGTATGGCATCGCATTTTTGCATTCATATTTGCATCATGTTGCACTGCATCACATTGCATCATGATGCATTGCATCACATTGCACCATATTGCATCACCTGGCATAGCATTGTGTCACATGATATTATGACATATTTCATTGCATCATATTATATTATGTTGCATCGTATTGTATGTCATCATATCGCAGGAGCATGCCAAGAGGGCCATTCATATTTGCATTTCGAGAGGGCCATTCATATTTCCATGTCAAGAGGACCATGCCGAGAGGGCCATTCATATTGGCATGCCGAGAGGTCCATGTCAAGAGGACCATACCGAGAGGGCCATTCATATTTGCATACCGATAGAGCCATGCAAGAGGGCCATTCATATTTCCATGTCAAGAGGACCATTCCGAGAAGGCCATTGATATTTCCATGCCAAGAGGGCCATGTCAAGAGGACCATGCCGAGAGGGCCATTCATATTTGCATGTCAACAAGACCATCATCATCATATATCGCAGACACATATCCCCTGCAAAGATTATGTTCCTCTACCAGCTGGCTTCAAAGAGGATGACATTCATTTAGCGTCCCCAAGTTTCACTAGCTGTGCAGGATCGATCTCAGCATGCTTATATCCGAAATCATGTGAGATGAAAGGGTCTGACGTTGAGGATATCATTATCATTATCCTCATTCATCATGCCAATCTGGCATGCAACATGCTTATATCCGAAATTACGTGAGGTGAAAGAGTCTTACATTAGGATATCATTATCATTTATTATGCCAAGTCTGGCATCCAGCATATTTATGTCCCATATTGCATAAGGCGGAAGAGTCTGACGTCAAGGATATTTTATGCACCTTTATTCAAAAGCATCAATCGCTAGAATATGATGTTATATACCACCTACCGTCAAGGTTTAAAGCCTATTATCTGAGGGATACCTGTAAGTCATCTCTACCCAAATCGGACGATGAATTAGATTTTCTAATATTCGAAGGTCAAAGGTCGTCTATAAGTCACAGCGATATATGAAACCGGATAGTAGGCAAGATTGCCTGAAACTCGATAGAACTAAGACCTATCTGTAAGACGCAACGATATCTGAAACTGGATAGTGTTCAAGATCACCTAAAGATTGAAAGTCCGAAGGTAATGCGTAAGTCGCAACAATATCTGAAATTTGGTAAAGTGCAAGACTACCAAAAATGGATGGTCCAAGGGTTATCTATAAGCCACGACATATCCACGTTGATATTGTGCAGGACTACCCAAAGGCTAGTAATTCGAGGGAAATCTGTAAGTCGCATCACGTCAATGATTGGATAAAAGTGCAGGATTACCCAAAAAACTGGCAATTCAAAGGATATATGTAAGCCGCCTCTATCCAAAGTCAGATAGTGTGCAAGGTTACTGGAAAGTTGACGAATTAAAGGCATCTATAAGCCGCCTATATCCAAAGTCGGATAATACGCTAGATTACCCAAATCTTGATGATCCAAAGAATATCTGTTAGTCGTGTCAATGCAGAAGATACGCGAGATTTATCCCAAAGACATATGCAAAAGGCCGCTGCCAAAAGCCAAGAAGGCTATCGCATTCAAGATATTGCCCTTAACCAATCAAGAAGGTCGTTGATGTGCCGCCATTTTATGGCACTTTCGACTCCTTTAAACTAAGAACAATCGTACGTTTTCAAGCAACCGTTGTCGTTTTTGATGTTTTTATGTTGTATTTTCAGGAAATGGAGACAAACATGGAAACGGAAGGAAATACGCGAAAAAGAGCATTCTGGATAAGAGTGACGGCCTGAGTGATGGCCCATCACACATGTGACGGTCCGTCACAATGACCGTCAAGTTGGGCAGTGCCACTGTCTAGTGGTGACGGCCCAGGCGATGGTCCGTCAAGACAGTGATGGTCCGTCAGCCTAGCCGTCACACCTGGGCAGTCGGTTACGCGGAATCCGAGCGTTTTTAGGATTTATTTCCTAGACTCCTATAAATACCCTATGTTAGGTTTATTTTATTTACCAAGCTTTTTACATACATTACCCAATAATTTTAGGAGTTTAAAAGTCAAGTTTTGAGAGAGGAAAACACGCAATACACGTTTTCTTCCTCCTCAATCTTGTTCTTGATTTGTTCTTGGGATCTTGTTTTTCTTGTTCTTGGAATAATTAAAGATTGTTTTCACTACATTGTAAGGATCTCTTTTCTTTATTATGAATATGACTTTCTTCTATTCTTCTACAAGCATGATTAACTAAACCTCCCACAACTAGGGTTGTGGGAGCCATGGCTAAAGTAGCGATATAGATTCCGGGTAGCGACGGGTTCAATATATATGTTGTCACGTTGTTAATCATTCATTATTTAACGTTTTCTAGTGGTTGAAAACATTAGAACATGCCTAGGTTTAATTTGCTTGAGTAAAGAGATTAAAACCGGGAAACTTGATTAACGACGAGGATTCGAGACTACTAACTCTCGTCTTATGATTAATGCTGTAACTAGATTAATCTACTTGATGTTTAGGATTGAAATCTAAAAGCACACCTTTTCAAGTTCGAGAGAATTGAAAAGTAAATTTGTCTATTTGGTTGAGAAACGTTTAGACGAAATAATTAATTCAATCACATCAAGACACGCATATAGAAAGAACCCAGTTAAGCCTAGAATCGACATTGTTACCAATGCCATGGTAAACACTTCCCTAGTTCATTCTCCTACTGATTATTCTCATAAATTATTATTTGTTTTGTTTACACATTGTTCACACAAAACCCCCCCTTTATTTACCGGAAACTATTGACCATTAGTCACATACTTCACTAAAGGCTTAACTTTCACCATATTCTTTGTGGGATCGACCCCAACCTTTGTTGGGTTCTATAATTGACAATGATCGCTTATGCTTCTTAATTGGAGTGGTACTTTGAGCGTTATCAAATTTTGGTGCCGCTGCCGGGGAATACGGTTGTTTGTTAAGTCCGATGTGTTTATTTGACTCTTAGTCATACTTTCCTGCTTTTACGTTTATTTGTTGTTTTTGTTTTTGACAGGGTACAGAGTTGTGCATGCCAAGTACCCGGCGCTCGGGTGAACCAACATTACCTTACGACCCCGAGCTTGCTAGAACATTGAGGCGAAATATGGCAGCACAACAAGAAGCAACACGACTCGCTGCAGAACTGCAGGCCCAACAAAATTTGAATGCTGGTGGTCTGCAGGACGCTGTTATGCTGAATGATGAGGATATAGACTTGGATGGAGTTGGCGCTACGGGCGCCATTTCCCTTCCACCGCTAGCGCCCGGAGCCAAGTTCAACATCACTAGCACGATGATCCAGCTGTTGAACTTGAGAGGAGTGTTCCGAGGTTCCGCTGGGGATGATCCAAACCAGCATCTAATGAATTTCGTGGGCATATGCAAGTCATTCGAACTTCCGGGCGTGAGTCATACAGCGATCAGGCTCAGGTTGTTTTCGTTGTCTCTGTCTGATTAGGCAGCGTTGTGGTTGACAGAGATGACCCCCGACTCTATCGCAACTTGGGGAGAGTTGAGAGGAGCTTTCCTAGAAAGGTTCTTTCCTCCCTCTCGGATGATACAGTTGAGGGACGAGATTAGCAACTTCAGGCAGCAACCCCACGAAGCATTGCACGAGACCTGGTTGCGATTCAAAAAGAAGATAACACAATGCCCGAACCATCAGTTGACCGATAACTTTTTGATGCAGACGTTCTACCGGGCATTGAATTCGGCTACCAAGCCGACGTTAGACAACGCAGCAGGTGGTGCATTCATGGGTCTCACTTTTTTTGAGGCCACAACTACTTTGGACAGGCTCAACAAAACCAACAGGGCCTGGCATACACGAGATTCAGAGGTAGCAGCTAGCACTTATGCAGTTGGTATGTCAGCTGAGCAGCCCAGAAAAGAGGAGGAGCGCGACCAAGACATGGCGCATCTGAAAAAGCAGTTGGACCTACTGACCAAGCACTTGTTCTCAGGAGGTATAGTGAAGGTACAAGCTGTGGGTTCCCAAGGTAGAGCAACAGAGTTGGAGACTGAGGAAGCGAATTACTTAGGGGGTTTCCAGGCCAATGGCCAAGGAAACCAAGGTCGGACCTATCAGAAGGACAACTACTATGAGAAAGCTGGCTACAATCGTGATCAAGGAAACTGGAGGAACAACACCGATAGAGGTGGGTTGTATGTACCACCTGGTAATCGGGACAAAGCTAGCAACGAGGCAGGGATGTCCAAGCTAGAAAACATGATGGGAAAGATACTGCTGAAGGTGGAATCGACTGACTCTGGGGTAAAGGAGATGAGGACTGAGTTATCAACATTGAGTCAAGTGGTGGATTCTCATTCCACCTCGATAAAGCAATTGGAACAACAAGTGGGGCAGATCTCGGCATCCTTAAATCCAAGAAGGATGGGTACTTTGCCGAGCGACACCGTCCAAAATCCAAAAAAGGATGCGAGTTGTATGGCGATCACTACCAGAAGCGGTAGAACGTTACCGGAATCATATCTGGTAACTCAGACTCAAGGTGATGTTACGGATGAAGAATAGGCGGTAGAGGAGAAAACGCTAAAGCCCGCGGAGGAAAGCATGGAAGCCGACAAACCTCAAACTATGATGCCTCGACCACCACCTCCCTTCCCACAACGCCTCAAGAAGAAAGCGGAAGATGGTAAGTTCCTGAATTTCATGACCATGCTGAAGCAGATATCAATAAACATCCCTCTGGTCGAAGCGCTTGGACGAATGTCTGGATATGCCAAGTTCATGAAGGACTTGATTACCAAGAAGAGGTCGGTAAGTTTCAAACCAGAAAATAACCTCCACCATTGCAGTGCTATTTCCTCTAGATCATTAGTCAAAAAGAAGGAAGATCCATGCACTTTTACTGTTCCCTGCACTGTTGGGAAGCTCAACTTCGAGAAAGCCTTGTGTGATCTGGGTGCTAGCATCAACTTGATGCCGCTAGCCGTCGATAAGCAACTGGGTTTGGGAGCTCCTAAACCAACGTCCATAAGAGTGATGATGGCTGACCATTCGGTAAAACGGCCCGTGGGAATATTGTCTGATGTGCTAGTAAAGATCGGTAAGCTTATCTTCCCAGCTGACTTTGTGATCTTGGATTGCAAAGTGGATTTTGAAGTTCCCATAATCTTGGGACGACCATTGCTAGCCACGGCAAGAGTGTTGGTTGACATGGAAAGAAACGAACTGACCTTCAGGCTAAACAATGAAGCTGTCAAGTTCGATGTGTCTAAATTGATGAAGCAACCAAGTGACATGAGGGTGGTCGCGGTCGTCAATGTTATTGAGGAAGCACCTACGGATGTGCATCTTGAGGAGAAGGGTTCGGTCGAAACCCTAGCTGTTGTGAGAAGGATGGTGCGAGAAGGGAAACATGTAGAGGAAGGCGGTGAAAATAGATCAAAGAAAAGAAAACACCGCAAGAGAATCTGCAAAGAAAGAGCGAAGAAGTTGTTGCGACTGGCTGCGGAGCCAATGAAAGAAGAAGCTAAAACGCAACATGAGGTTGTCGCGTGCACATACTCCATCGAGTTTTCCTGTTTTGGAGACCCTGGCGGTCTCCGACATCATTCCAGAATCTGAGTCATATCGACTTCACATGTATTCCTTTCTATCACAGTTTTTAGCTTTCATATGGATGCATTGGGGACAATGCATGAGTCTAAGTTGAGAGTGTGGGGAAACCTGTGAGTCACCACCGAGGGTTTTTGTTGCCGAGTTCTTTTCCCTCCGGTGTGCTATCTAGTAGAACCGGCATGTTTAGGTTGTCGTTTAAATTTTGTTAGTTGTTTTCTTGTGTCTAGAGCAAAGCATCATGGCATTTTCTTGACTAAAACGAGGCTCCTTTAAAAATTTTCTGGTTTTGAGATTATGTTGAAACGATTGACTGTCTGGATCCTTGAATGTCATTGTGCGATTATGATTAGAATGAGTATGCTTAAGCCGAGCGGTTGTTTGATAGTTGGTAGCGATATAGTTTCTTGGTGCCAAGAGTGTGTGAGATTATTGTTATAAATTCTTACTCTGTGCATGCATCTAGAACTTGCCCGGTCTATTTTGTTAAGTTCGAAGTTTGGTTTCTTAGGAAAGGATCACATGCCCTTTTTGTATGCAGTCCACTTAACCCAAAAGACCGTCCAAATATAAATAATCCCTTTTTGATCCTTGTTTGAGCCATAATTAACCTTGTTCTTTCAATAACCTGTCACCATTCCTGTTTAACTTTGAATCCCTATTTTGGCCCTGGTCCTTCCTTGGACATCGTGCACCTCAACTCAGGCAATCAGCCTAAGTTGAGGGTGGCTACTATAGAGGTAAACCCTGTTTTGGCCCTGGTCCTCCCTTGGACATTGTGCACCTCAATGCAGGCAATCAGCCTAAGTTGAGGGTGGCTACTACAGAGGTGAATGATAAGAAAAAGAGGATGAAGAAGATTGGTTAGGAATAGAATGAAAATTCGGGTGTGTGCCTAAGGAAAGAAAAGAAAAATAAAAAGAGATGAAAAAGATCGAAAAAGTAATAAAAAGAATGGTCAAAATAAAGAGGTCACACCTGTAGGTAGAGAGAAGGAAATAAAAAGGTGAATAAGGATGGACAAAAAGTTATGCGGTAATAAGACATCGGTAGTTCCAAGGAGGGCTTAGTCACTAACCCCTAAATGCATCCTACCTGCACCTGAAGCCTCATTACAAGCCTAAACAAGTCCTGTAGTGATCCTGAGCGGCTTTCTGAAGAACCGAAATAGAATAGTAAGGGCAAGCCTATGGTATCGCATGTGCATTGTTTGAAATCGTTTGTGAGTGTGAGCGCTTACCTAGTCCCAAATCTTGTGTGTGGGATTTCCTTGTGGTGAGGGCACCAAGAGTTCTGTATTGCCTATTGATTGTTAGGATAGTTGCGCATGTGTATGCATAATATTCTATCATATCGGAATGACATGTTTGGATCCTTGCAAGTTAGTGTTTCAGACATTTGTGTGCTACGAGGGAGCTTGATTTAATGAACTAATGAATGACCATGAGTTACTAAAGACACGAGTTTGTTTGCTTAGTTGAGTCGTCGTATTATTGTTTTGTGTCATGTTGCTTGAGGACAAGCGAACGTCTTAAGTTGAGGGTGTTGATGTGCCGCCATTTTACGGCACTTTCGACTCCTTTAAACTAAGAACAATTGTACGTTTTCAAGCAACCGTTGTCGTTTTTGATGTTTTTATGTTGTATTTTCAGGAAATAGAGACAAACATGGAAACGGAAGGAAATACGCGAAAAAGAGCATTCTGGATAAGAGTGACGGCCTGAGTGACGGCCCGTCACACATGTGACGGTCCGTCACAGTGACCTTCAAGTTGGGCAGTGCCACTGTCTAGTGGTGACGGCCCAGGCGACGGTCCGTTAAGACAGTGACGGTCCGTCACACCTGGGCAGTCGGTTACGCGGAATCCGAGCGTTTTTGGGATTTGTTTCCTACTCTTATAAATACCCTATGTTAGGTTTATTTTATTTACCAAGATTTTTACATACATTACCCAATAATTTTAGGAGTTTAAAAGTCAAGTTTTGAGAGAGGAAAACACGCAATACATGTTTTCTTCCTCCTCAATCTTGTTCTTGATTTGTTCTTGGGATCTTGTTTTCTCGTTCTTGGAATAATTAAAGATTGTTTTCACTACATTGTAAGGATCTCTTTTCTTTATTATGAATATGACTTTCTTTTATTCTTCTACAAGCATGAGTAACTAAACCTCCCACAACTAGGGTTGTGGGAGCCATGGCTAAAGTAGCGATATAGATTCCGAGTAGCGACGGGTTCAATTTACATGTAGTCACGTTGTTAATCATACTTTATGTCACGTTTTCTAGTGGTTGCAAACATTAGAACATGCCTAGGTTTAATTTGCTTGAGTAAAGAGATTAAAACCGGGAAACTTGATTAACGACGCGGATTCGAGACTACCAACTCTCGTCTTATGATTAATGCTGTAACTAGATTAATCTACTTGATGTTTAGGATTGAAATCTAAAAGCACACCTTTTCAAGTTTGAGAGAATTGAAAAGTAAATTTGTCTATTTGGTTGAGAAACGTTTAGACGATACAATTAATTCAATCACATCGTGACACACATATAGAAAGAACCCAGTTAAGCCTAGAATCGACATTGTTACCAATGCCATGGTAAACACTTCCCTAGTTCATTCTCCTACTTATTATTCTCATAAATTATTGTTTGTTTTGTTTACACATTGTTCACACAAAACCCCCCCTTTATTTACCGGTAACTATTGACCATTAGTCACATACTTCACTAAAGGCTTAACTTTCACCATATTCTCTGTGGGATCGACCCCAACCTTTGTTGGGTTCTATATTTGACAACGATCGCTTACGCTTCTTAATTGGAGTGGTACTTTGAGCGTTATCAAATTTTGATCATTCAAAATTGGTGCATAAGCAATATTATCCGATAGCCAAGAAGGCTATCACGTTTGACTGTCATGGAAGTGTCCATTTCCTAAAACAGAGACAGGAAAGGATGTCATCTTCCTCAAGAAACAACAAATAAAGGAAAATGACGTACGAAGCTATCTCTCCTTGATGAATTCTGTTACTACTAACCATTTGGTTTCGATATATTGTCGAAAGCATCCAAGAAGGATGAAATTCTCAAAAGAAAAAACACATGTGCGGACTATACCAAAAAGGATGCATCACAACGTAGAACTTTTTCTTAGCAGCAACTTGTGATATAGCCCGAAGAGGGACATCAAACTCTTTGGATGAAAACTTAGGAACAACTCACCACCACCATCAAACCACACCCCTATCAGAAAGCATGTGGGTATTTCCTATCTTTGGGTCTTAGTTCACCCCCGGGGTATTTTCTAAACCTACATTGGAAGCAATATTCTTTCCTTTCAAATCCGAGTGGTGATACACCTCGAGCTTTGGAAATTATGTCCAGGTAAAATCTTACTTATGGGTGTAAAGTGCACCACATTCATAGTTGAAGTACAAGCCTCTTTTCTATAGCTCAACTTATTCGTCACTCATCCCGAGCCAAAGGTCGTCTTAACATAAAGATTACCTTACTATCTATTGAGTCAAACTACAAGAAGTCTGATTCCTTGAGTACTGGGATATGTAGGCGGGCACTATGATGAAAACTCGGCTGCATTGCTAACTCCCCCCAATCCTCCTACTCCCCAGCTTTCCGGTCTCTCTGTACTCTGAAACAAGGAAAGTTTTGAATTCCTTGAAAATCATGCGTAAAAACAAGAATCTTGAACTACAAGTGGCCTGAATTCCCATTTAACCCGGGATATGTAAGAAGCTCAATACCAGAGTTTGGCCATGATTCCTTGAAATTCGTGCTAAAACCAACCGCTTCTTGAAGATGGACCTGTGGTCGGATAAAATTGGGAACGTCAACTCCCTTTGCCCAGGGTTCATTACACTCACCCTACCCAAAGGGAGGGCCAGCTCTTGACACCCAATTTTTACCCTCCACATTACGAATTAATCTTGAGACTTTTTGAATTTTAAACAATTTTTGAAATAATTGTCTTGTAAAAAAGGGGTAAATCATCTTCAAATCAACTTTATAATAATTCTGAGTAACTATTTATATTTTTGATATTTAATTATGTGAAATTTATATAAGTTTACTAAAAGAACTATTTTAGAGCTTAGTTTCATAAAAAAGGTCCTTTTAAAAGATTAAACACTTGATTTTTCTCCAAGTTATTTCAAATGAGAAATTAATTGAATAAATTAATTTTGTAATTGTTAAAGAGGTAATTGAGTGTTAAATTCAATAATTATTTCAATTTTTTAAAGTTAAATGAGCTCAAGAATTGATTGTAATTAGCTCGTCTATATTCCAATGCTAGCCTAATTCCTTGAATCGTTTAAATT
Organism: Jaltomata sinuosa; assembly: GCA_003996215.1. Lineage (NCBI taxonomy): Eukaryota > Viridiplantae > Streptophyta > Magnoliopsida > Solanales > Solanaceae > Jaltomata > Jaltomata sinuosa. Next base: position 53,324 of record QJPP01003741.1, read on the forward strand.
CTAACCGAATTTCATCAATTTATTCGTAATTTGGCTACCTCCTTAAACCTAAAGTGGCCACATTTTTGCAAATGTGGCAAAACTTTAAACACCCTTATAACCCCTTCTATGATCAGCCATTTGGTCCAACCAATTCCCACAACCCACCCCCGGCCCAAACCAAACTCTCACACCCTTATACTCCTCTCTTCTCTTGCTCAGACTAAACCAAATAGAACCCTTCTCTCACCTTCTTCTTCGTTCAACACCCTAGAAACCCTAGCCGCTTCTCTCTTCTCTCCTCCATTTATGTCATGCGTCATCTCCCTTGTTGTATGAAGCAACGCGCTTTGTACAACACCTCAGCAATCCAGTATGCCTCCCCGTCCTTTACCCTTTTGTCATTCTCAAAAATTACAACCCTAACCCAAGCAATAACCTTCAACGTTGATCACAGCTTCAATCCTTAAACCCCTCCAACGTTTCCATTTTTCGTCCATTTTTCTCCGTCAAAAGGTGCGCTGGCAGGTCTAGAAGATTCTAGAACCAACCAGGTGTCACCCCCCTCCGCTAAGTCCACAAAAACTTGTAAAAATTCATATAAGTTATTGCTGTGAATGTTGCTCCAGCTGAGGAATTTGAATTCCTCAGCAAAATCCCTAAAAAACCCTTTGTTTTTCCCCCTCATTACACCCGAAATTCCCTATAAATACCCCCCTAGCTGCATGTAAAGGAGCTGATTTTGGGGAAATATTGGGGGTTCTGGAGAATCATTTCTCTAACCTCACGAAACCAGTCAGCTGTTGGGGAAGAAAACACTAAGAAATTCGAAATCTAAATGGGGTTGATATTAATCTGGTGGTGGTAAGGCTTTCCAATGAAGTTCGAGGTCCAAGTTGCTGCCCTAAAAAAGGTAAACCCCTTACCCTCTTTCCTTCACTATTTTATTTTCATTTTTTGCATTATGATGCTTAAACCTTGGTGAAATCTGGTTCTGGTCTTGTTTGTTAGTATCAAAGATATGTGCTTAAATGTTAGACTAATATTATGATTTCGAGTAGCAATCTTGTGTTAGAAGTGTGGTCTTTTACTGATTTTGTTTAATTTTTTAAAACAATAAGTGTGAGCATAAGTTTGTAGCCTAGATTGTTGCTAAAAGATGTGGAATCTCTCCTAATTTGCCCATGAAATGTTTGGTTTGTATCCTGTTTGTTCCCCACCCCCTTTTTCATAATCATGCTCCTATGTGTTTCCTAACTCTATCTAAGCATTGCTGTTTCATATATATATTGATTGATTGTTGTTATGGTTTGCTCATGTCTAAATAGCTGCCTGTGATAGTTTTAAACTCTGTTTACCTTCCCTGTATAAGCCCCATAGTCCACTAGTTTAGGTTTGACTTAGGTGATGTCTAAATGCTATGAACTCGAGCATGAGCCTATTGTTAGGACTTAGGACTGATTTTGTTGATGAAAAACTCTATCCCTCTTTGTTGTTCTTAGTATTTCTCTTTGTTAAACCTGTTCTCTCTTCTTTACTATCTTAACTATGTATGAATTGTTAGCCTTACTCTCCTATTGTCCATGATTCTGTTGATTCTTAATTAATTTGTGTAACATATATGCATTTTGAGTGCAGATCTTCATGCTTGTTAATTGATGTGAGCATATTTAACCCTTACCCTGTTTACCCTTAGATTTTGAACTTGCCTTTATCCTATTTTTTTTCTTCCTTTCCTTACTGTTTCTTACTATGTGGTATCAGTCTGCATATTTGAACTGTTAGCATTATTTAGGGTGATGCTTAGGTCATCTTTTAGTACTGATCTCTTTTCATAGTTTGTTGGTTTGATTAAGTGATATAGAATGTGTAAACTATGAGCATACATCTCATACTGTTACTAATGCAAGAATGTTCAACCCCCTCCTTGCCTTCCCTTGTTTGACAGTAATCTTGTCTTCCTCTTCCTTCCTCTCTTCACTATTTTGCTAATGCTGATATGGTTAAGTGATGCAAATAAAATAGTTAGGTTTTATTGTTGTTTTCTTATGTTTGAGTTGGTGTTTGGTAATCCCGACAGAACATTGTGACCTGTTAAAACTTCAGGATTGTTATGTTTCCTAGTTTTCCATATGAAGGTGTTATAGGCTTTAGATATGCTTCTCAACTCTCATCTCCTTCCCTCTCATTCCTTTATCTTCTACCCTGTTCCCTTCCCCTTCTCCTGTGCTGGTTTAAGTATACTAGATGATTGTGTGTAGAATCTACTTAAGCCTAAGGTTTTAAAATCTGAACTCTATGATTGTTGTGTGTGAAAATTCTGCTATGGAAAAGAACAAGAGGTGAGGCATGTCCCCTTATGGCATTCTCCTCACCCCTGTAGGTTCCTCTGTTTCATCTTCATCAAGATGCTTACTTCCTTGCTTGCTTTATATGTCACCTGTATGGACCATGAGATGATTTTGGTCTCTATCATGATAATAGTCTCATATAAATGCCCTTTCCCGGGTTCCCATATGAGTTTCAACTAGTGATTGATGTTTAAAATTTGTCCAGCCGTTTTGACTTGTCTCCTTATTGGTATTATGTGATGCCTAGACTAAGTTCTTTAGCTAGCCTTTCATGCTTAAATTGATCTATGTTAAAGCTGTTTAAAAGGTCCCTTTTGTGACCAAAATCTGCATTCTCCTTATGTTTAAATGTTTAAAGTTTGGATATTGAATATGACTAAGTGTGATGAGTATATTTGAGACTGATTTGTGCCTCTATGATATCATGTCATATTTTTTTCGAATTTGTGCATCTGTGCGTATATGCTCTATTTGAATCTATCCCTTTATCCCCTTTGATTTCTTGAAAAAAGATGAGTTCAAAAGAATGATCTTTGTTGGTAGTTGAAAGTTGGAAATACTGTGACCCTAATAGTATAGTCCTTAGGTGATAAAAAATTGTGATTTGTTGTCTAAATATCCTATTTCACATGTTGCAATCTTGTATGAACTTCTGTGAGTATTAATGAATTGGCTGTTAGGAAATATATTTTTTAAGTATGAAATTTGCACATTGCTTGATTATTCTTGCTTAAATTATTTAGACATGTACTAATCTTTATTTTTTACCCCTCTTTGGTGCATGATAATATGGTGGAGTCCAATTGGACTCTAAAAATTCATTCTTTGCATTTCTTTCGTCAGGCCTAGCCCAACACTGTCCAGATCAGCTTGATCAAGCCCAAAAGGGGCTGAGTCTGTGAAATTGGAGCAGCAGCAGAAGAAGAGGAAATTGGCCAAGCCTAAGCGTTGCATCAACAGAAAAGTCCAAAAGGACTGAGATTGAATAAATGGTCCAAGCCCAAAGAAAGAACAACAGTAATAATAAATTCAGAAGGCAAGGTTGACAGAAGTTGGACCAAAGTCCAAAAAGAAACGGCGGTGGGCCTAAAGAGGGCCCACAAATTAGATTAGAACAGGGTTTTGATTGAGCCCAAGGCTTAATTCGCTACCCTTTGTCTTAACTCTTTGATTAGTTAGGATTATATTTGTATAATTTGGACTACATTAATTTTGTTGGATTATTCCCAAAAGATTTCACATTTCTGGATTAATTTTTCTTTAAATTCTACAATATCTTTCATGAAAAACAGTAGAGATATTTGACTTATCAAGTATGCAGTTTTCTTCCCTTTAAATGAATTTTTCATGTGTTTCTCTTCTACAAAAATTTCTAAATCAAGTTATATCTTCCATGTTTCTTTTAAGTTAAACCAAGATGTTTTACAAATAAATCCCCATTTTTAAAAGTTAGTCAACAAGTTAGTTTTTCAAACAAGCCCGAGAAACCGCGAGTTAGTGGATACTCTTTGTGCCTTAACACCCTTCCAAGAGTATTAACTTGAACCCTTACCCTTAATCTCTTAATTTTTAAAGTCTTTATCTGTTTTTGATTTTAAAATTCTTATAAGTTTTTCTTGGTTTTTACTTTATAAAAATTAAGTTGCAAATCTTGCTTTTAATTGAAAACGTTTCGGAAACTTTAATTAGATTTTCGGAATGAACTTTTCAATAAACTAAGCCATATTTTTCCGTCTTTACCTCAAAAAGGATCAAAACACACCTAAATCCTTTTTTACCCAGATTTCCCTAGACTCTACCTCGCTCCAAAACCAGCCGAGGCTAGCCTAGCCCAGAATTTCAAACTCCCAAACCCGGAGTTTTCTAACTCTAAAACATGGAATGATTGGTCTACCCATAATGATGGACCCGGTCATAACAACAAATACCGATTTACCCATCGTTCATTTCTGAATGATCAAACCCAAAATTATGGAAATAAAAGGAAGGAAGTGTGGTAACTGAATCCTCAAACAGTTGAGGGTACTTGTCCCGCATGTCCTTCTCAGTTTCCCAAGTGGCTTCCTTAACCGGACGATGCTTCAATTAAACCTTCACCATGTCAATCACCTTTGTCCTCAACCTCCCGAGCAAGAATCAAAACTGGTTCCTTCTCATAACGAAGATCCTTATCAAAAAGTACCTCATTCAACTTGATGATGTAGTCCCCATCCCTATGGTATCGCTTGAGCATGGATACATGGAATACCGGATGGACGCTCGAAAAACTAGGTGGCAGTGCTAACTTGTAAGCTACTGGCCCCAAAATATCGAGGACCTCAAACAGACCGATAAACCGAGGGCTAAGCTTGCCCTTCTTACCAAACCGCATAACCCCTTTCATTGGTGACAGTTTCAAACTTGTTCACCAACCTGAAAATCCATGTCCCAGACCTTGAGGTCTGTATATTCCTTCTGCCTGCTTTGAGAAGCCAGCAACTTGGTCTGTATGCCCCTTACCTTTTCCTGCACTTCCTTCACTAAGTCTACCCTTAGAGGCTTCACACTACCTTCCTCAAACCACCCAACCAGTGATCTACAGGTTCTCCCATACAGGGCCTCGAACGGTGCCATATCGATACTGGAGTGGTAGCTATTGTTGTATGAGAATTCGCACAATGGTAGAAACTGGTCCCAATGACCACTGAAGTCCATTACACATGCTCTCAGCTTATCCTCCAATACCTGAATCATCCTCTCCGACTGACCATAAGTCTGAGGATGGAAGGATGTGCTAAAGGTGAGTTGTGTACCCTACTCTTCATGTAACTTGCCCCAAAACTTAGAAGTAAAATGTGTACCCCTGTCTGAAATGATGGACAGTGGCACCCCATGTAGTCTCACAATCTCCTTCACGTAGATCTTTTCCAATTGATGCGAATTGTAATCTACCCTGACCGGAATGAAATAAGCGGACTTGGTCAGCCTATCAACAATGACCCAAATTGAGTCATACTTCCCTAATGTCTTGGGAAGATCCACCACGAAATCCATGGCTATCCTCTCCCACTTCCACTCTAGAATTGACATCCTCTGAAGTAATCATGTAGGTCTCTGATGTTCATATTTTACCTGCTAGTAATTCTGACACTTGGACACAAAATCAACTATGTCCCTTTTCATCCCGGGCCACCAGTAACGCTGTCTCGCATTCCTGTACATTTTGGTTACACCTGTATGGATTGAGTACCGCGAACCATGAGTTTCGGTCAGAATTTTTGGAATCATATCATCAACTCGAGGAACACAAATCCTCTCTTTGAAATGCAATACACCACCAAAGTCTAACATGACATCTCTAGACTCCCCAGATATTACTTTGCCTCGCATTTTACCCAGTTTCAGATCCTGAAACTGTTTTGCCTTTATCTCCTCTATGAAGGTGGCCTTGACCTCAATGCTGGCCAATAACCCACCTTGATCTGAAACACCCAAGTGCATGAACTTGGCCTCCAAAGCCCAAATTTCCTTAGCCAATGGTCATTTGGACGCCCCCAAACAAGCCAAGCTACCCATGCTAATAGTTTTCTGGCTCAATGCGTCTGCCACCACATTAACCTTACCCGAATGGTACTGAATTGTCACATCATAATCCTTTAATAACTCTATCCATCTCCTTTACCTCAGATTCAAATATCCTTCTGAGTGAAAATATGTTGCAGACTGCGATGATCTGTGAATACTTCACACTTGACCCCATAAAGGTAGTGTCTCTAGATTTTCAAAGCAAAAACCACCGCTGCCAACTCTAAATCGTGAGTCGGGTAATTCCTCTCATGCACCTTCAACTGCCTTGATGCATAGGCTATCACATTCTTATCCTGCATCAACACAGCACCCAAACCAGAATGTGAAGCATCACAGTAAACAACAAAGTCTTTAACTTCAACCGACAAGGACAAAATAGGGGTCGTGGTCAATAGTGTCTTAAGCTTTTGGAAGCTCTCCTCGTACTTGTCGTACCATACAAACAGTACCTCCTTATGTGTCAACCTAGTCAGGTGAGTAGAAATAGAAGAAAAGTTCTTCAAAAACCTCCGGTAGTACCCCGCGAGCCCAACAAAACTTCTCACCTCTGTCACAGAGCTAGGCCGGACCCAACTCTTAACTTCCTCAATTTTCTGGGGATCCACCATCACCCCCTTCTCTGACACCACATGCCCCAAAAATTCCACAGAAGTAAACCAAAACTCACACTTCGTGAATTTTGCATAAAGCTTTTGGTGCTTCAAGATGTCTAGCACAATGCGAAGATGATTAGCATGCTCCTCCCTACTCTTAGATTAGATCAAAATATGATCAATGAACACGATAACAAAAGAATCCAAGTAGGACTTAAACACCCCATTCATCAAACTCATGAATGTTGTCGGCGCATTGGTCAAACCAAACGACATTACTAGAAACTCGTAATGTCAATACAGAGTCTAAAAAGCAGCTTTTGGAATATCCTCAGGCCTAATTTTCAACTGATGGTACCCCGACCTCAAGTTAATTTTCAAAAACACCGATGCACCCTGAAGCTGGTTAAACAAATCATCTATCTGGGGTAAAGGATACTTTTTCTGGATGGTCACCTTGTTCAACTGTCTATAGTCTCTACACATCCGCATACTACCATCCTTCTTTTTCACAAACAAAATTGGAGCCCCCCAAGGTGAAGCATTGGGACGTATAAATCCCCTATCTAGGAGTTCCTGCAGCTGAGTCTTAAGTTCCCTTAACTCTTCCCGAGCCATTCGATACGGAGGAATAGAGATGGGACGAGTGCCTGGCTCCAAATCGTTGCAGAAATCTATATCCCTGTCCGGAGGCATACCCGGAAAATCCGCTGGAAACACCTCTACAAATTCGGACACCACAAGAACTGACTCAACAGAAGGGGACTCCACACTATCATCCCGAAGATGAGCCAAGAAGGCTAGACACCCCCTTCCCACTAGTTTTTTATCCATTACAAATGATATTATCTTAATTGGCTTGGGCCTGTACACACCCTCCCACTCTAGCATATCCTTACCCGCAATTTCTAGAGTCACATTTTTGGTGTTGCAGTTTAACACAACATGATACGGAGACAACCAGGTCATACCCAAGATAATATCAAAATCATCCATATCTAGAATTACTAAATATACCCAAGTACGTAACCCCATAAATACCACAGAATAGTAATGATACACATGAGTCACAATCACAGACTCTCCAACCGGGGTAGAAACATGGATAGGGTAATCAAGGATATCACAAATCAAATTCAGACCCAATGCAAAACTAACAGACACATAAGAATATATAAATCCTGGTCCAAATAATACTGAGGCCATTTTATCACAGACAAGAATAGTACTTGTGATCACTGCATTTGAGGCTTCAACCTCTGTTCTTCCTAGAAGAGCATAGCAATGTGCCCGATCATCAATCCGGGCAACTTCTCGAGCCGACTGCACCGCACCTCGGCCTGCGCCGCCGTTCCCTTGGTCACCCCGGCCTCCATGGAAATTACCTCACCCACCCTATGGACGACCCCTAGCATTACCACCTCTGCCTGCTGGAACCACTGCTCTAGTCTGCTGCTGACCCTTATTACCTTCCTGCCTATGCAGACACTCCCTCTTAAAGTGTCCTAACTCAAGAGTAGGTCTTCTAAATGATGTATAAGATTCTTTCTGGCCTCTATGAGCTGAAGGCTAAGCACCTTGACAACTACCTGTAGTATCTGGCAGAGTTGTCTGAATAGGACGGGCTGGATAAGCTTGCTGATGCTGGCCCCTGGAGTATGAACCACCTAGTTACCTCATTCTGGGGTTTCTTGGCTAAAGCCTTAGCCTTCCCTGCTTGCCTAATTCCCTCAATCTTCTTCACATAATCCACCACATCATTAAAGCCCTTTCCTGAAGAAGTCATATGCACTAACAGTACCTGCAGATCACTATTCAGACCCTTGATGAATAATCGGACCCGTTCCTCCTCGAAACCAAACATCTGAGTAGAAAAATGAGATAACGCAGGATACTTAGCCTCATTAGCTGAGACCGACATGCCACCCTGCTCCAAGTTCAGAAAGTCATCCTTCTTCCGGTCCCTCAAAGTATGGGGAACGTACTTTTATAGAAATAATGCATGGAACTGCTCCCTAGTTAGTGGAGGTAGGATAGATGACCAACACTCAACATGAGACCTCCACCACTGCTTGGCATCACCCTACAGCTGAAAAGTGAAAAGCTCAACCCCATGCTGACGTATAATACCCAACTTGTGCAACCTATCATGACAATCTAGGATGAACTCATAGGCATCCTCCTTGTCTGTACCCTGAAATATCGGAGGTTTGAGCTTAAGGAACTTAGTCAGCATCTCATGCTCATTACCTGTCATCATTAGGCCTAACATTATCCCGAGAAAATCATTTATGCCCAAAGCTGCATCCATCCTTGGTGTATTAGTACCCGCTGGCTGAGTATCCAAGTCCTGATTTGCATAAACTGTGGGTATGGCTCCAGCGCCAACCAACCCAATCAGAATTTCCCACACCTGCCTAAAAGCTTCTGGTGTCATAGTAGGAAAGCCTGCACCCCCAACTGGTGTAGCCTCCTCTTGAGCTCCATCATCTTCCACAACCACTTCCACCTCTTCTGCCACAGGATCCTTAGGTGGTGGAGGGGTTTCCCCGCAAACCTTGGCCATAACTCTAGATCCACTCCTGGTGGGTGTGGCTCTAGCGCGCCCTCTGCCCCTTCCCCTACCTCTTCCGCAGACTGCCGGGCCTGCTACTGGGACCGCCGACCTTGCTCCATTATTCCTTGTAGTAACCATCTACGGATAGAAGAGTGAATGAAGTTAGATACCAATTTGTATCACTAGATACCAATTGTAATCGAGTTATAGCATGAAGGAAAAGAAGAAGAGATAGTTTTTCCTAAAGCCTTGTAGTCTCTCAAAGAAAAGTACGGACGTCTCCGCACCGTTCCGCAAGACTCTACTAGACATGTTTGGTACAATATTAAGTATCACATTAAGTAAAACAACCCAGTCCACACACGGACCAATAACAATCAATGTAATACAAAAATCACCATGCAATATGCAATAAAGTAAACCCATACCAGGCGTGGTACCCGTGCCAACCGAATGTTATACCAGTACCAGGCGTGGTACCCATGCCAACCATGTGTTATACCAAGCGTGGTACCCGAGCCAACCAAATGTCAACAACTACAGTCAATATGTGAACACACACATCTTGTAAAGCCAACAAGTAAACACCATTCAAACATAGATTGTAAACCAAACTTAGACATTCCACACAATTCCCCTAAGCAATGTAATGCACATAATTACATAGACAACAAGTACAATATACACATTCACATAAATACTGTCATGACCCGATTTCTCGGTCATGATGGCACCTACAACCCCCGGTAGGTGAACCAATCCCCGTAGCCCAGGACAGTTAGTAATGGGCTACTATCTAACAAATAAAGGAACAAGACGAAGAGAATAGATAACAGGGATATAAATATATACATATGCGGAAACTAAACCAAACCCCAAGACCTGGTATCATAGTATAGAGCCAAAACTACATACATGGAGTGCAAACAATCCAAAAGAATATATACAGATGTCTCTGAATGGTAATAGAGTACATAAAGTAAAAGATAAACTAAAGATAAGCTCCGATCGCCAAGAGCTCACCCTCAGTCTGAAGTAGTCCCCAACAGATCTCCAAGCACGAATCACGATGATCTAACGGCGATGTCCCATGCTAGGATCTGCACCCAAAGATGTAGGGGGTAGGGTGAGCACCAAATGCGAAGCATGAGGTACCCAGTAGGTATCATAGGCCGACTGGGCACATATAAGATAAAAGCATAGTAACAGACAAAATAGAAGCAAGCAGTCACAGAAATCAATGAAAGGTACACATGAACTAGCCCAGAGGGAAACCAACAGAACCACATGTGAGGCCAGTAAGCAGAATATACACACCATAAGCACAGGTGAAAGTAAGAAATAACGCACCTGGGGTCCTTGCAATAACAGTGTATACATAATAAGTTTATGAAATGGACGGTATACCGGTAACCTCAAGTGTAAGAAGAGGGAAAGAGTAATGATAGACATGCTCAGGGACATGAATCAAACTCAACTAATCATAGCAATCTCAAATCCAGAAACTAACAATCTAGCAGTAACCAATTTCATACTTAACCATAGCAGGGAACAATTCTGTAAGTAAATAGCAAAAGTCTACCTACAGTCCCCCGACCGCCTATACAACCGAGGAACACAAATAAGTGAAAACAAACCCTCCGGCATCCCATACTACCAGAGCGTACAATCAACAAATAACAAACAAGGGTGGAGCCTCAAACGATGAATGATATGATGCATGAAAATCTGAAGTGAAATGGTATCTCTGTATGTGCCTCCTCCGGTGTCGACCCGGCCCAGCAGGTAGGTTCCATGGAAGGACACTACCCGTATACCTCTACTCCACCATATACCCTTCCTCCGGCACACGCAGCCCGAAGCCCATAGCCCGGATGGCAAGGTCCATGAAGGTCCCAGACCCCATACCAAAACTCAGTATCAAAACATGTCATCCGGAAGCAAGTCCGGGATCAAGATAGAGACCCAGTCTCGAATATGCATGCCCAGACCCTGTCCAGGATTAAAGTAGTAGGAAAATATCTCAAAAACCCCTCCAAGGGTGCCCGGGCATAACCAGGTCTAAACAGTAGAAAGTCATCTCAGGTTCTTGGTCCGACCGAGGCTAAAAATCATCTCAAGTAGCAAGAAAACTCAACTAGCACACCGGCCCTACCGAGTCTAGCGTTAATCGTAAAACTGGTGATTTAAAACATAATTTTACTTTCTTTTACCCAGGATTATTCACAAGTTAAATCAAACCATTTCCAAATTATTTCCATAAAAACGGGCCTCCCAGGCCATGCAAGGTTTAGAAAATAGTGCCAGTAGGCCCGAAGCCAAAACCATAGTAAAACATGGATAAAACCTCTTTATATGCATGGAAATGGTATGATCACACACAATAGCTGCCCAGCAGCTCACAATCAACCTATCGACCCTGCATAGGCCCACAGCTACTCAGCAAGCATAACCAGCCTAGAAGGATAATTCTATGCCCGGGACTCGCGGACATTCCCAAAATCCCACCTTCTATGTTCCAGAGTCAACAAGGCCTCACAGGACCACAAGGGTAAATAAAATATATCGGCAATTACTACAAGCAACGGAGGAACAAAAGTAGGCAGACATGAATAAAGCGGTCGAGGTCTGTGGTACCAACCTAATAAACCAACCCAAGGATGCCCATTAATACAATTTTATCCTATATATGCGGAGTCTAGGGAAAATAAACCGTAACCTACCTGTCATCCGACGACAAGCCGCTAGAACGACGATGACCAAGCTCAATCCGCTCTGAAAAGCTCAGAAACGAAATTGGACTCAAATTCGGGCTTGAATAACTTGACGTGGATAATTGATTTTCTTTCGAAAATCAAATATAGCGTCAAATAATTTTCTGTACGAATTTCTTATCAACGTGATATGAACTAATATATAGAAGCTAAGTGAAATGGATTTGCTGAAGTAAAATGTTAAAAAGATCCCTATATTATCCTTTTTATATTCTATATATATTGACAAGCTAATAAGCCAAAACATAGTGGCTTAATACCCCTTGCTTGCTGCCACCTATTTAAACAATGAACATGCTGGTCAATTCCTCCACCTCCACGTGGAATGGAGGTGGCAACCAATATATTCACTTTCCAATATATATCTACTCGGGTATTGCATAAGTTCGTGGTAAAATAAATATAGTTTTTTGAATATACCATAATTAATAGAAAATCATTTCAAATAAAACCTACTATATTATAATAATAATTTTCAACATAACTAAATTTACTATCTCCGTTAAAATATTATAATGTATAAAAACCTTATAAAATAAATACATATACAATTATATCGTAACAAAAATATTTTTCATCAACCTTTAAAATAGTTTTAAAAAGTAATAATAATATAAATTTCTACCACATTCAACTTTTAAATTAAATATTTTCAAGTACGCACGATTTCGATACTCAAGAACTCTCTTGGAACCCTCCCTTATGTTTTCTCACTGTTTCAGAACTGAAATGACATTTTAAAATGTGAAGTTGAGACTTTAAATCGATTTTGACCCGACCCGGTTCGCAACCCGGTTTGCAACCCGTTTTCTGCCAGACAGTCCGCGGTAAAACAGTCATAACTTTTTACTTCGAGATCAGTTGGCCGTGAGGTTTTGTGTGCTGGAAACAATACTCGGAGACCTTCGATTTGGTATTTCGGGGGACTCCTAACTCTTTATATATTGAGAGAAAAGCTCTGAGACATTTTACCCAAAGTTCAGAAAATTTAATAAAGAACTTACGATAACTTTTGCGGACTAGCTTGACTTCAAAACTTATCATACGACCAAACAAATGGACCCGGCACTGAACTACCGGTCCCGACGAGCCTTAAGTGACTTGGTGCCGCTACAAACAAGCTCTAATGGTTCAAGGAAAATGTATACGTGGAAATAACCGGAAGGGTCATTACATCATCCACTACTAAAAAGGACTTTCGTCCTCGAAAGTCAAGGTCAAGGGGGTACCTGAAGGCTAAAATAGCTGTGGATACTGATCCCGCATATCTCTCTCGGTCTCCCAGGTAGCCTCCTCGACTGGACGGTGCCTCCACTGAACCTTAACAATTGGGATCTCTCGAGACCTCAATCTCCTGACATCTCTGGCCAAAATAGTTGTCGGCTCCTCAACAAAGGCTAAACCCTCACCCAACTGAACTGAATCCCACTGCAACACATGAGACTCATCTGGGACATACCGACGCAACATCGAAACATGAAATACAGGATGTATAGCTGAAAACATCGGAGGCAAGGCTAGCTGATAGGCAACGCTACCAACCCTCTGAAGAATCTCAAACGGCCCAATGTACCTGGGGCTAAGCTTGCCCTGCCTACCAAATCTCATCATGCCTTTCATGGGTGATACACGGAGAAACACCAAGTCACCGACACTAAACTCCAAGGCACGAAGCCTACGATCAGCATAACTCTTCTGCCTACTCTGAGTTGCCCGAAGTCTGTCCTGAATCACTCGGACTCGGTCTAAGGAATATCGAAGCAAATCTGTTCTCTGTGGCCCAGCACTAAAACCATCAACCCAACCTACCGGTGATCTGCAACGCCTGCCATACAAAGCCTCAAAAGGTGCCATGCCGATACTCGAATGAAAGCTGTTATTATAAGCAAACTCTGCCAAGGGAACAAACTGATCCCAAGAACCTCCAAAGTCAAGAACACAGTCCCGAAGCATGTCCTCCAGAATCTGAATGGTCCTCTCGGACTGGCCATCTGTTTGAGGGTGGAAAGCGGTACTAAGATGAACCTCTGTACCCAAATCTCGCTGAATAGCCCTCCAGAACTGAGATGTGAACTGAGTGCCGCGGTCTGAAATAATAGAAGCTGGGACTCCATGCAACCGAACAATATCACGAAGGTAGATCTGAGCTAACCTCTCTGCGCCATAAGAAGTCTGAACCGGCAAGAAATATGCTGACTTAGTCAGCCTATCAATAATCACCCATATGGAATCAAACCCATGAGAAGTACGAGGCAAACCAACAACGAAGTCCATAGTAATCCCTTCCCACTTCCACTCAGGAATGGGAAGTTGCTGCATCAAACCACCAGGTCTCATGTGCTCGAACTTAACCTACTGACAGTTCAAGCACCGATATACGAAATCCGCTGTATCCCACTTCATACCACTCCACCAGTAAAGCTGTCTCAAGTCCCTATACATCTTTGTTGTGCCAGGGTGAATGGAGTATCTAGTACAACGTGCCTCATGAAGTATCAACTGAATCAAATCACTAATCCTCGAAACACAAAGGAGACTATCAAACCTCAGAACCCCATCTGAATCTAGAGTAGCCTGACTGGTCTCACCCTGAACAACCCGATCATGAAGGTCACACAACTGCTGATCCTCAAACTGACGGCTCTGAATCTGATCACTCAAAGTAGAATGAACCTCAACACTGGCGAGAACTCTGCTAGGATCCGACAAGTCAAGCCTAACAAAACGGTTAGCCAAGGAAAGGATGTCCCAGGCCAACGGTCGCTCTGAAACGGAAAGAGAAGCTAGGCTACCCATACTCACTGCCTTCCGGCTCAAGGCATCCGCTACCACGTTTGCCTTTCCCGGATGATACAGAATAGTGAAGTCATAGTCCTTCAGTAACTCGACCCATCTCCTCTGTCTCGTCTCGAGTTCAACTCTCGCTGACTCGTGATATACTGAAGACTACGGTGATCGGTGAAGATCTCACAGTGAATTCCATATAGGTAATGCCTCCAGATCTTGAGCGCGAAAACTACCGCCGCCAACTCTAAGTCATGAGTGGGGTAGTTGCGCTCGTGAACCTTTAGCTGCCTCGACGCATATGCTATTAATCGACCCTGCTGCATCAACACACAACTGAGACCAACCCCAGAAGCATCACAGTACACGGAGAAGCTCTGACCCTCAACCGACAAAGTCAAAACTGGAGCTGAAGTCAATAAGGCCTTAAGCCTCTAGAAGCTATCCTCACACTGATCCGTCCACTGAAATGGGACATCCTTCCTAGTCAGCATAGTCAAGGGTGCTGCTATGGAAGAAAATCCCTCAACGAACCGTCTGTAGTAACCTTCTAACCCAATAAAGCTGCGAACCTCAGTAATAGTAGTAGGTCTAGGCCACTCACAAACCGCTGAAATCTTTCCCGGATCAACCCTAATCCCATCCTTAGACACCACGTGCCCTAGAAATGCAACTGACTCAAGCCAAAACTCGCACTTTGAGGACTTGGCATAAAGCCGATGATCTCTCAAAGTCTAGAGTATAACCCTCAAGTGCTGCTCATGCTCATCTCTACTATGTGAGTATACCAAGATGTCGTCTATCAAAACTATCACAAATGAGTCCAAATACGGGCCAAAAACCATGTGCATCAAGTTCATAAAGGCTGCGGGGGCATTAGTCAACCCAAAAGACATCACCATGAACTCATAATGGCCATAACGTGTCCTGAATTCTGTCCTAGGGATATCCTCCGCCCTAATCCTCAATTGATGGTAGCCAGACCTCAAATCAATCTTCGAAAACACGACTGAACCCTGAAGCTGGTCAAACAAGTCATCGATCCTCGGCATTGGATACCTATTCTTCACTGTCACCCTATTCAGCTGCCGATAATCAATACACATGCGCATCGACCCATCCTTCTTCTTCACGAAGAGAACAGGAGCACCCCAAGGTGACACACTAGGTCTAATAAACCCCTTAGCTAACAATTCCTGGAGCTGCCTCGTCAGTTCCCGCTCACTCAGGGTGATAGGTACAGACGAGATAATTGACCTATGACCGGCCTCTCTAGATGAAAATCATATCTCTCTCAGGTGGAAGGCCTGGCAGGTCGGTAGGAAACACATCGAGGAAGTCTCTAACCACAGGAACAGACTCAGGAGAAGTAGGGTCATCACTAACATCTCAGACATATGCTAGATAAGCTAAACACCCACGGGAAATCAACTTCCTAGCTCGAAGACAAGAGATGATCCCAGATGGTGCATGGCTAACAGAACCCTGCCACACAACCGGGGATACACCGGGCACAACTATGGTAATGGTCTTGGCATAACAATCCAAAACCACACGGTGAGGGGATAACCAGTCCATGCCCAATATCACATAAAAATCTAGCATACCAAGAATCATCAAATCACCCCAAGTCTCTGAATCACCAATAGATATCATACAAGATCTCACTATACGATCCACTACTAAAGAATCTCCTACTGGGGTCGAAACAGAAATAGGAACAGATAATGGTTCACTAGCCAACCCCAAACAACGCAAAAAGTAGGCAGATACTTATGAACAAGTGGATCTTGGATCAAATAAAGCCATAGCAGACTGATGGCACACAGAAATCGTACCTGTAATCACAGTATCTGAGGCCTCTGCCTCTGATCTCCTAGGGACCGCATAAAACTGACGACGACCTCCACCTGCCCGACCGCCATCCCTACCACCTGCTATGCCGTGCGGAGCACCACCTCTAACCTGACGACCACCCCCTCTAGCCGGGGGCTGAACTGCTCGTAAAGGCTTGGCCAACTGAACTGTACCCTGCTGAGGGAAATCTCTAGAAAAATGATCAATCACACCACAAGTAAAACAAGCCCCTGGCGGCCTACTCGGTCGAGATGAACCAGCAGATCCCATATAACCACCACGGCATGATGCCCCAGAAACTGTACCCCTCGAAGACTGGCCGCCATAGCCCTGATGGCTGCTCTGACCCTGCTCGAACTGGGTTCTACCAAAAGTCTGAAGGGAAGCCTGAAGCGGTCGGCTAGACCCACCCTGGTACTACTGTGGCTGATAACTCCGGCTCCACTGGCCAGGACCTCTACCACCATATCTGGAACCACTGTAGACACCCTGATGCCGAGGTCTTTTATCTCTGGACCCCTGATCATGTCGCTGTAAGTCCTCCATAGTGCGGGCATAGTCTACAATAGCCTGGAATGACCGACCACTGGCAATCAATATCTCAGCTGGCTGCCTGATCTTTGGCCTCAAACCCCATACAAATCTGCGAATCATATCTTCCTCGGTAGGAATGATCATAGCTCCGAACGGTGCTAGCTGATGAAAATGGGTCTCATACTCCGAGATAGTCGTTGACCCCTGCACAAGGTGAGTAAACTGCTCCCTGCGACGCTCCCGATCACTCTGGGGTAGGAACTTGGCCATAAAGGCCTCATAAAATTCAGACCAGGTCAAAGAAGGTGACGACGGTGGTCTACAAGAAACCTGGGCCCTCCACCATAACTTCGCTGGGCCCTCCAACTGATAGGTAGTATAACCAACCCCGTGAGTCTCCAACAAACCCAAATGATGCAACATCTCCTCACAGGTAGTAATAAAGTCATGTGGATCCTGTCCAGAAGTACCAGCAAACCTCGCAGGTGCTAACCTCAAAAATCTACCCAACGCCTTCTGCTCTGACTCTGTCATAACTGGGCGAGGAGCAAGAGGCTACGCAACAGATGGAATCGGAATGACCTCTGCACGGGGAGCCATAGTAGCAGGATGCGCTCCTGAGCTCTGTGCACCCAGGGTTGCCCCCAGAGGGGATGTCTGCGCTACCTCAGAAGGCCACTCTTCGATCACACCCAAAAGCTGTAATAGTAATCCCCGAATATCTGGAGACTGAGCTGCGGCTGGAGCTGGCACATAAGTGGGCACTAGAGCTGGTACTGGAGCTAGCGCTGGAGCTGGCGCTGGAGCTGGCGCTGGCGCTGGCGCTAGAGCTGGCGCTGGAGCTGGCGCTGGAGCTGGCGCTGGAGCTGGTGCTGGAGCTGGTGCTGGAGCTGGTGCTGGAGCTGGTGCTGGAGCTGGAGGCTCATCTCTGACGGATGTCGATGATCTCGTACGAACCATCTGCGGAAGAATGAAGTAGAACAAATGAGATTTCCAGCAACTTCAAGGGTTCCACGCACGACACAGAAGCAATGAAAGAGTCAAATTTACTAAAATGTCACTGTAGCCTCCCAAAGATTGAGTACGGACGTCTCCGCCCCGATCCGCAGGACTCTACTAGACATTGGCTACTATACTGATGACACCAGTGAACCTAAAGCTCTGATACCAAGTTGTCACGACCCGATTTCTCGGTCATGATGGCACCTACAACCCCCGGTAGGTGAACCAATCCCCGTAGCCCAGGACAGTTAGTAATGGGCTACAATCTAACAAATAAGGAAACAAGACGAAGAGAATAGATAACAGGGATATAAATATATACATATGCGGAAACTAAACCAAACCCCAAGACCTGGTATCATCGTATAGAGCCAAAACTACATACATGGAGTGCAAATGATCCAAAAGAATATATACAGATGTCTCTGAATGGTAATAGAGTACATAAAGCAAAAGATAAACTAAAGCTAAGCTCCGATCGCCAAGAGCTCACCCTCAGTATGAAGTAGTCCCCAACAGATCTCTAAGCACGAATCACAGCGATCTAACGGCGATGTCCCACGCTAGGATCTGCACCCAAAGATGCAGTGGGGTAGGGTGAGCACCAAATGCGAAGCATAAGGTACCCAGTAGGTATCATAGTCCGACTGGACACATATAAGATAAAAGCGTAGTAACAGACAAAATAGAAGCAAGCAGTCAAAGAAATCAATGAAAGGTACACAGGAACTAGCCCAGAGGGAAATCAACAGAACCACATGTGAGGCCAGTAAGCAGAATATACACATCATAAGCACAGGTGAAAGTAAGAAATAACGCACCTGGGGCCTTGCAATAACAATGTATACATAATAAGTTTACGAAATGGACGGTATACCGGTAACCTCAAGTGTAATAAGAGGGAAAGAGTAATGATAGACATGCTCAAGGACATGAATCAAACTCAACTAATCATAGCAATCTCAAATCCAGAAACTAACAGTCTAGCAGTAACCAATTTCATACTTAACCGTAGCAGGGAACAATTCTGTAAGTAAATAGCAAAAGTCTACCTACAGTCCCCCGGCCGCCCATACAACCGAGGAACAAAAACAAGTGAAAACAAACCCTCCGGTATCCCATACTACCGGAGCGTACAATCAACAAACAACAAACAAGGGTGGAGCCTCAAACGATGAATGATATGATGCATGAAGATCTCAAGTTAAATGGTATCTCTGTATGTACAACCTCCGGTGCCGACCCGGCCCAGCAGGTAGGTTTCATGGAAGGACACTGCTCGTATACCTCTACTCAACCGTATAACCTTCCTCCGGCATACGCAGCCGGAAGCCCCTGGCCCAGATGGAAAGGTCCATGGAGGTCCCAGACCCCATACTAAAACTCAGTATCAAAACATGTCGTCCGGAAGCATGTACGGGATCAAGATAGAGACCCAGTCTTGAATATGCATGCCCAGACCCTGTCCAGGATTAAAGTAGTAGGAAAATATCTCAAAAACCCCTCCAAGGGTGCCCGGGCATAACCAGGTCTAAACAGTAGAAAGTCATCTCAGGTGCTCGATCCGACCGAGGCTAAAGATCATCTCAAGTAGCAAGAAAACTCAACTAGCACCCAGGCCCTGCCGAGTCTAGCGTTAATCGTAAAACTGGTGATTTAAAACATAATTTTACTTTCTTTTACCCAGGAATATTCACAAGTTAAATCAAACCATTTCCAAATTATTTCCATCAAAAACGGGCTCCCCGGGCCATGCAAGGTTTAGAAAATAGTGCTAGTAGGCCCGTAGCCAAAACCATAGTAAAACATGGATAAAACCTCTTTCTATGCATGGAAATGGTATGATCACACACAATAGCTGCCCAGCAGCTCACAATCAACCTATCGACCCTGCACAGGCCCACAACTACTCAGCAAGCATAACTTGCCTAGAAGGATAATTCTATGTCCGGGACTCGTGGACATTCCCAAAATCCCACCTTCTATGTTCCAGAGTCAACAAGGCCTCACAGGACCACAAGGGTAAATAAAATATATCGGCAATTACTACAAGCAACGGAAGAACAAAAGTAGGTGGACATGAATAAAGCGGTCGAGGTCTGTGGTACCAACCTAATAAACCAACCCAAGGATGCCCATTAATACAATTTTATCCTATATATGCAGAGTCTAGGGAAAATAAACCGTAATCTACCTGTCGTCCGACGACAAGCTGCTAGAACGACGATGTCCAAGCTCAATCCGCTCCGAAAAGCTCCGAAACAAAATTGGACTCAAATTCGGTGCTTGAATAACTTGACGTGGATAGTTGATTTTCTTTCGAAAATCAAATATAGCGTCAAATAATTTTCTGTACGAATTTCTTACCAACGTGATATGAACTAATATATAGAAGCTAAGTGAAATGGATTTGCTGAAGTAAAATGTTAAAAAGATCCCTATATTATCCTATCTATATTCTATATATATTGACAAGCTAATAAGCCAAAACATAGTGGCTTAATACCCCTTGCTTGCTGCCACCTATTTAAACAATGAACATGCTGGTCACTTCCTCCACCTCCACGTGGAATGGAGGTGGCAACCAATATATTCACTTCCCAATATATATCTACTCGGGTATTGCATAAGTTCGTGGTAAAATAAATATAGCTTTTTGAATATACCATATTAATAGAAAATTATTTCAAATAAAAACCTACTATATTATAATAATAATTTTCAACATAACTAAATTTACTATCTCCGTTAAAATATTACAATGTATAAAAACCTTATAAAATAAATACATATACAATTATATCGTAACAAAAATATTTTTCATAAACCTTTAAAATATTTTGAAAAGGTAATAATAATATAAATTTCTACCACATTCAACTTTTAAATTAAATATTTTCAAGTACGCACGATTTCGATACTCAAGAACTCTCTTGGAACCCTCCCTTATGTTTTCTCACTGTTTCAGAACTGAAATGGCGTTTTAAAACGTGAAGTTGAGGCTTTAAATTGATTTTGACCCGACCCGGTTCGCAACCCGGTTCGCAACCCGTTTTCTGCCAGACAATCCGCGGTAAAACAGTCATAACATTTTACTCCGAGATCAGTTGGCCGTGAGGTTTTGTGCGTTGGAAACTAGACTCGGAGACCTTCGATTTGGTATTTCGGGGGACTCCTAACTCTTTATATATTGAGAGAAAAGCTATGAGACATTTTACCCAAAGTTCAGAAAATTTAATAAAGAACTTACGATAACTTTTGCCGACTAGCTTGACTTCAAAACTTATCATACGACCAAACAAATGGACCCGACACCGAACTACCAGTCCCGACGAGCCTTAATTGACTTGGGGCCATTACAAACAAGCTCTAACGGTTCAAGGAAAACGTATATGTGGAAATAACCGGAAGGGTCATTACAAATACAAAAGCCATCACCTATCTCGAAATGATCCAAGCTCTATTCAACCCGAGCTTTCCCGTGTTCCGGATTCCTCTCGTGTTCTTGATCTAAAAATAACACATAATACATACAATTAACATACAGGCCTATACATTACTCGGATTATACCAAATCCCTCAAACATCAAGCCACCCATGATCATTCCACCCTTTTTCCCGGGCTTTCCACCGTTAATTCTCCTAGTCTTACAATTTTTTACGGACAAAACAAGAAATTAAACAACCTATGATCATTTTAATGTACTTAAATCAACACCGAAGAGCATACATGTTTGGAACCCCCTTCTTCCCCGAATTCCATCATCTCTAGGTCATTCTAACCTTTCCCCAATTTCCCTCCTAGCAATCTACCGCATAGGAAACATATTACAAAGTGCAGGGAACAAAAACTTTACCTTAGGAACAATTTTTGGCAGAGGAATGAAGAAAATCACTTGAAATTCGCCCATCCCTTCTCCAAAACAAACTTGTGAGAACTGAATGTTTTGAGAGCTGTTTCTGCATTAAAAACCCGTCAGCCCGCTATAGCGGTTCTGCTTAGCAGTCATCTGCCGCTATATCAGTCTTAAGTGAGTTGATCGCCCCTTCACCGCCGCTATAGCGGTAATTTCCACCGCTACAAAGGTGACCGCTATTGTGCCTGACAGTGCTCGTCACAGACAGAATGTTCAGAAATCTGCCAATTTTGGCCATTTCACAATACACTTGGTTTTCTCGATGCCTGAAATAACTCCTTCATGTCAAACGCGATTTCGGGAGTTCTACTAACTCAAAAGCGATTCCAAAAAGTCCCCCGGACTCCTTTATGTCTTGGCTACGCGGAAAACTAGCTTAATCCAAGACACCTAAATCCATTTTTACTCGGATTTCCCTAGACTCTACCTCGCTCCAAAACCGGCCGAGGCTAGCTTAGCCCAGAATTTCAAACTCCCAAACCCGGAGTTTTCTAACTCTAAAACTTGGCACAATTGGTCTACTCTTAACAACGGACCTGGTCGTTACAACCACGGTCCGTAAATAGAGGTGGTGGTTCTCAAACAACTCTTTCAGGCTTCTAGGCAGATTTCACGGGTGGGTTTCACAGCCTGTGGACTATTCCATGAACTGTGGAACCCTCCCGTGGATTTCAGATAAAAATTTGAGTTTCAGTAAGTTTTCAGGCCTCTGGAATAATTTCCACGAGGGAAAATCACGGCCCGTGGTTTGATCCAAGACCCATGGATCAACCACATGAATCTAAGGCCAAAAACTGATCTGAAAGTTTGATTTCACAGATTCAAACCACGGGTCGTGGTTTGATCCACGAGCCGGTTACTGTCTGTCAAAATAATAAACACATACCTTTTAATAAAATGCTGATAAATTTTTACTTCAGACTTGTATTAATGCGCGGTTAGTGGCGTTGGAAACAAGACTCGAAGATATTTAATTTGGTGGGTACTAGGTCACCTAACTCACCATATTATAGAAGTTATTATCGTTTGAATTTGACCCTTGAAAAATCTTACAGTAAAACTCAATCGGTAAGGAAGCTTTCAACTCAACTATGAGCTAGAGGTTCTTTATGACTCTTATTCATTTCTAATACACCTTCAAAACATAAGAATAAGTCTTAATACTTATATGCATAGAAAATTTACCTATTTCGTGTCTAACAACACATGAAGAATGGTTCAAATTTGGCTTAGAATTTCTGGGGTGTTACAATATCTCCCCCTTTGGATCATTCGTCCTCGAATGAAGACTAATAAATTGAGATTGGAGGGAAAAAAGGGTTTCAATCCCATCAAATGAGTTCTACGGGCTGAAGTACTGACATGGTTACTGATTTTGGACAGAAATAATGAATTGAGATGGATTCGTGAGAAGTATATGAATACTGAGAGTATAAAAATAACGATAGGATATGAAACTTGATACCCATCATGATAACTGGTCTGGAGTGAGAGTAGCGACTTAGCTGAAACTCATAAAGAACAAAAACATTCTTAGAAACCGTAGTTAGCTGAAAGGAACATAAAACTGAGAAAAGTTGCTATACAGGAAAACTATTCACTTCAAAATACCACACTTACAATTTGCACTAAAATTCTCACCAGTGCACATATAGATACTAAGGTATGAGTCTAACTATCTGCTTTCTCCATGTTCAAGCCTATTTCGACTAAATCTCTTGCATCTAGAGTTATCTCCTAAGAATAGTGTTTATTCCTATCACAACAACCAACCAACCTTGAGCTCCTAATCAAAAGGTCACCAGCCGCACAAAGCAATGTCCCACATATTTTTCATGACGACATTCAAGCCTATCACAATGATCACCCTATGGTTTGTAGATCATATTATCCAAGACTTCTCCCCTCTTCCATAGCATATCTCGGAGCTGTAACTTACAGAACTTCTACAAAGAGACATACAAAAAATTCTCATCTAACTATTTCACATGAATAATCCTCACCTCACTTTTCATCCATGCTTACAACCTACTGTTGACACCCAATTTTGGCCCTCCTTTTTCCCATAATTAATTTTTCTATGCTTCTTAGTCCCGAGGATTTTTCCAAAATAATTTTCTTATTTTTATATTAATTTTTATAAATTTTGGCACCAATAATCATTTTTTAAAATGATTTCCTTTACTTTTTATAATAATAACTACTAATAATGTTGTATCTTATAAAATCACCCCAAAAATATTTTATAATTCATTCTCTTTAACAAAATATTGGTATAGTAACTTTTATTTCAAACTCTGAATGAAATTTTGTCGTATCGCTATAGTATTTCCTAAATACAGTTCTATCGATTGAGGATCGCGATTACGTGTATCAAAATCATTTTTAAGTCAACTATATACGTATTGAAAATTAATTGGGATGAATGAAGCATCGTTAAATTACTTAAGTGGAAAAACGACTAGGGAAAATTACATTTTTTCTACAAACTAATTCATTTACCTATACATGTTTGGGCCAATTTTATACCTATCTCATCCCAATTCCTCCTAGCCCACTACCCAATCACCCGACCCAGCCCAAACGCCCCTGACCCGGCCCAAATTCCCCACTAAACACACCCCTAATCCCTTTTCTCTCCATTTCGTCCAAACCAAACAAACCCCTCACCCTTCAATCAACCGACAACCCCACCCCCAAACCATTTCTCGCCGCCTCACCCACCAAAAACCCGCCGGATTTCGCTTCGTACCGGCGGGCAAACGGCGACAGCACCCTTTCCCGTCACCTCACGTTGTCCCTTCCCCTTTTCGGAGACTTTTTGCAGCCTCGAAAAAGACCACTGCCGCTGGACCGCCGGATAATAGTAAAATCCGGTGGCCTTCTCTCCTCTACTCCTCCACCTTTATAGCCATCCCCTCACCTTTTTTGTCAACTCGAAACAGAGCTGAAAAAGCTCCCCCCGCCGCCGGCTGCAGACCTCGGAAAAGAGGAGACCCAGCCGTTGCCCGACGGTCCGAGCTCCACACCTCCGACCCGTCACTGTCTATTTCAAATCAACCTGAAAAAAGGGGTGAGCATCATCTTTTTCTCTGATTTTCATCATTTCCTCTTGCAACTTGGCTTTCCAAGAATTCAAATTTTGAATTCTTGGAAAGAACGTTGGAGCCCTCAGCTTTGGCTATAAAAGGAACCCTTGGGTTTCAACCAAGAAAAAAAAGATTAGAAAAAGGACACGGAAAAAATCACGAAGGAAATTGACCAAAAAAGGCAGATTAAAAAATTAGGACAAACAGCTCACAAATTTGTTCTCTGATTGTTCACTGTCAATTGGCTCATACGCACCGCTGATCTTGCCCTTTTTTTGTTTCCCTTGCTATTCGGATAACCGAAGTCGGAGTCGGAGTTAGCTAGTTTGAAACTCAACACTTGACGGACTCAATCGCTGCCCAACACAAGGTAAATCCTATCCCGTCTTAATTACGTTGGTTTTAATTTTTTGTCAATTGTTTGTCATGCGCTTAGTCGAAATGATGGCTGGCTGTTTTTAGGCATGAAAATGTGAATTAAAATAGTTCCTGATTTTTTGGTTGAGATTATGTGTTTGTTAAGTGCTTACAACTTGAGATTTGGCTCAAATGTTTAAATGGTGTTGGCTGTTTGGTATGAATTATCGAATAAGATTTGAAATGAAGTAGTTGTCGGGATGTTCGGTTGCATTTATAGTTTGATGGTGTATTGGAAGAGTATTTATAACCTTGAAATAGTTTGAGGTGAACTTCAAGAGACTTCAAATTTTTCAGATATGTTTAGCTAGTGTTAAGGTCATTATGATATGAATTTGGACATAGTAGTAATTGTTTAGTTATCTATCTATGTGGTAGTGTTCATACAAGGTGCTTGCAGCCTCTAATTCCATATAAAAGGGCTCGAAAAGATTTGAGCATAAAAGTATGAATATGTCTTTCTTTTTAAGGGTGATAAGAGTATTCTTCTGAGAATACGAGTATGGCTGTAACCATTTATTTTGGCCCTTGAAGAGCTTGAAGTTTGTACAAGTTGTTATTTCTTAACTAGCCAAGTGTTTGGTGTGCATAAACCACCTTCAAATTGACTCGGACTAGAGTAAATAGGGAATGTAAATTGAGTTCACTATATGACTTGTTTTTTTTTGTTTTGTTTGAGATCTATATTTTTGTTAGAAATTCTTTCAACCCTTCAAGTATGTCTATTTGGGTTCATGATTAAAGTGTTTGCTAATGCAATTGTGATTTACCTTTAGAGAAATTACCCTGCTTTTCTTTAAAGCTAATGATGCTGGAGTTTACAACCTTAAGCATGATTGGCTGCCCGGGCATGAAAATATAGGACATATATGGGACTTTATTTTATTTTAGGAAGATTGACTTAATAGTGAAGTTGGAGGATTAATTCGTTAATTTGTTTGTTATCATTTTGGTTGGTTGGCTGATTTCATGTAAACCCGAAAAAGTATATGTATGTTATGCTTGCATTTCTTGTAGTTCAATTTCTTAAGATAGAAAAGTTTTCAATAAGTTTAGTCGTTTCGCTAGTCCCGGAAATATTGTTTAGGATAGGAATGTACATATTATGATTATATATTTCCGGCGTTTGTTAAATATTGTGGTCTTGCTTACGATCTAACTTTTCTTTAAAACACCTTAATCCTAGTAAAAATGGTTAAATTAGTGTGCATTGTTAGAAAAAGAGGGCTGCCCGTATTTTCATTATTTTGGTTTTAACTCGGGATCAATTTCGGGAATACTAGCTTAAGGAATTTATCATGAGCTAATGTAATAGTTTGGTTCCCTTTTGATCCTCCCGTCACTAGTGTTTGCCTTACTTTTTGAGGTGATTTGTTCATAGCTACTTATTTAGTTAAAGTGAATAAAAAATAATAAGGTTTTACATTGCTACTTGTGGTGTACTTTGTTTTCTAATGATCAACTAGTATCGAAGTTGTTTGTTTACCTAAGATCGCTTGTTTATAAAACATGAAACAAAATATGGTTACATGTCGTTCTTTCATATATGCTTGTGTATTTACCGAATAGCAT
Source organism: Jaltomata sinuosa (assembly GCA_003996215.1). Taxonomy (NCBI): domain Eukaryota; kingdom Viridiplantae; phylum Streptophyta; class Magnoliopsida; order Solanales; family Solanaceae; genus Jaltomata; species Jaltomata sinuosa. Next base: position 80,317 of record QJPP01003741.1, read on the forward strand.
GTTTGTTTTCCTTATCACTTTATTGTTAAGCTTGGCATATTTCTACATTTTGTAAACTTTGTTATGCAAGTTACTAATCCTTATCTTTTTTTTTTGTGTTACATGAAACAACCGGAGAGCTGGAGTTCTCACTTGAAACTCACTTTCGGCCCAATAAATTTGGGTCGAGCAGCTATTAGGAGCTATCGCAGGCGCTCAGAGTCGTTTTCTTTAGAAATTTAGTTCCTCCAAAGGAACTTGGCGCATCTAGCCCTTTACCCTTTTTTTTATTGCTTTCCTTTATGCTTACTTAAAATGTTTAACTAACCTTGTATATTTGGATATGTGTTTTTCTTTGTGATTTTGATTAACGTTTATCCTTCGGTTTATAGTTTCGTGGATCACTTTATTTAGTTTGAAATTTTGAAAGAGAACTTCCTTCACCCTTTTTTTTTAGTTTAGGCAAATGTTTCGGGTTTCCCCTTTTAAATGCTTTAAAATTAGTGGTTAAACACTTTCAAACATAATAATAATAAATGGTAAAAGTGCAGATTTTTTATTAACTAACTTAGGCTTTGTCGGAAAACTTGTTTCAAATAACTCGCGGTAGATTTTCAAAAAAAAATCAAAAATATTAATTAGCGATTTAATTTATTTCAAACAAATATTAGTCATTCTTAGGCTTTAAATTATAGAATGCTTTATCTAATTCAGGCAAGCCTCCTTTATATTTATTAATAACTCATTTATTCTTTTATTCTAACCCCCAATATTTTACAAATATTTTGGTTATACTCTATATATATATTTTAAGATTTTCAGATTTTTGAAGCCTAAAAATGCAAGGTATATATATGTCATATGTTATCTACTACAAGGTATATTTATATTTTACTTACTCTTCTTCCTACTTAAATTATACATATATTATTTTATCACAATTACATTTACGTACATAATATTTTCTTTCATATTCAATGTATGTTTATTTCTCACTTTATAAATAAAAGTCTTTTTTATATGAAACAAATAATTTTCATTCTCTACGCAAGTCTTCAAATTCTCTTTTACGTGAAATATATTTATGAAATAAATATGATTTTCTTTATATTTTTCTCTACTACCGGTATACTTATTTCCTACATTTTTTACTTGTCCAAATTCTTTTAAATAATAAACTTTTCACATGATTTCTTATATTTTAAATATACATACATCACCTTTATTCTCTTTCAATAAACATGTCATAAACTTTTCCCAAAAACTCTAAAACTACATATTTTTTACTTTACAAAAAGTATTTGTATAAATAAATGTTTTTATTTTTTTTACATAGCTTTTAAGTATATATTCTTATAAATCATAAAGTTCTACATACTTTAATTATAATTACGATAAAAGTATTGCCATTAAACTTTCATATATTTTGACATGTACGTACATATGTTTCATCTTTTTACCATAAGCATATTTTATATCTTTGCCTATTGTAGTGGCATGTGTCATATACTTTGAGTTTTTTCTTTAAATTATTAAAACACGTTTTTATCACCCCTTTTTTAGCAAATAATGAGCAAATAAATTTCCCAAATATTGTTTCTAAACTGAGTTTAAGGACTATCTTCGGATAGGCTCTGAAGGGTGCCTAACACCTTCCCTTCGAGTAACCAAAACTCTTACTCAGAATCTCAAATGTTTTCGCAGACTAAAAAACAGAGTTTTACATAAAAAATGGTTTCCTAAGTTTCCTAAAATTTAGGTGGCGACTCTAAACCCTTTTCCAAAACAAAGGCAGAAAGAGCCGGATGTTGCAAGCATATTTTGGCCAGTTCAAAATAGGGCGCGACAGGATGGCGACTCTGCTGGGGACTTTAACTTATGTTTTTACCTTAGCATGCTTAGTTTATGAATGTTATTTGGAATATTTGTTTATTTACAGTACATTATTTGCTTTATTTATATCGTTCTTTGTTTGAAAGGACGCAAGCCAAATCCAAACTTGCGCTCTTTGTTTGATTGATAAACACTACTTGTTACTGCTTTCTCACTTGCATTTCTCTATCGAGTCTTTGGCCGTACACATTTCACACACTGTGGTACACGCGGAGGGTTTTATGCCCTCTCAAACCTTCTTTTGGATTCCTTAGTTTAAGGGTCGGTGCATTTAGGTTAGTGTGTCGTCTCGCAGTTATTCAGTCCACTCTCAAATCTAGGAAAATACTCTTATTCTAGAAATAGGTCATGTTGCATAGCCTTAGGCAGGACGATCCTGGGGATTGACACTGCATTTAGGGAACCACCCTTATTGTCAACGGGTTTTTCATAAAACCCAACGACATATACTTTGTGTGTGATTGATGTAAATGATCCAAACTAAAACACATGATGGATTTGGGATAAACAAACTTATTATACCCTTTACCTTTCTTTCAGATGAATATCAACCAAAACTTGCCCAACATCCAAATGATTTTCTCAGCTCCCCATAACCTACAACGCTGGTGGAACAACATCAGGACTCTATATGGACACGAGATTTCCAAACACCTGGGATCTCTCACTGAGCTGTTGGACATCCAAGCTAATGAGATGCTAACAAAGTCGCTGATTGAATTTTGGAACCCAACCACCGCGACATTTCAGTTCTCTGACTTTGAAACCACGCCTACCTTGGAAGAGGTTAGTAGCCTAACAAATCTAGCGCTCGAAGGAAGAGAACCGGTATTGCCCTCAACCATGTTTGGAAGAAAATTTCTACACGCTTTGGGTCTAAAAGCCTTCCAGGCCCTTAGGAATGTAGAAAATGGATGTGTAGGTTTGAACTATCTCTTTCAGAGGTTTGGACGCCAAAAAAGCTATGATGGTTATCGACAGGAATTTGCTTGTAGCAGAGCAAAATGGGAGAGAATCCGACCTGTGGCTTTTGCACTCGCTTTCTTAGGGATCATGGTCTTTCCTAAGAAGATAGGCCGCATCAATATAAATTTGATGCCAGTAGTCCTTGCCCTGTTCAATGGCTCCAAAAAGTTAACTTTAATACCAATGATTTTGGCAGAATTATTCAGAGCTTTGTCCTCCTACTCAAGAGGATATGATTGCTTTGGCGGATGCAATTTGCTACTACAAATTTGGGCCGTAGAGCATTTCTTCCGAAAAGAACAAGCCAACGATAACTTGGAAGGAGTCTACAACAAGATGCAAAGCCATGAGCGCATGTTAAAATTTTGGAATGCACCGATAGGACGAGAAGGATGGCGGGCCTATCTAACGCATCTCACGGGAGATGCCATCCAATGGAAGCTCCCTTGGATCACTGGAAGAGCATTACTGAGGAGATATACCAGCTATTTTATTGAGTTGATCGGGTTAGAAGGGATCCAACCATACGCTCCACTTAGAATTCTGCGTCAATTTGGCATCAATAAAGATGTTCCTTTGTGATCCCACATAGAACCTGCGGAGGTCGCTTACGGAAGAGAAATACCTTCGGCCAGGATTAGAAGACTACAGGAATCATGGATGAATATAATATCCGCAGACATCGGACAAACAAATTGGTGCACCTTGGAATATTATGCGTGGAAGGTAGATGGAGGTCCCATAATGCGACCAAGCTGGGAAAGGATCCCTGGTTTTATCGACTATGACATGGTGACTCAAGTCTCCAGGGAAATAATACCTCACATGTATCTCACCGCCTCCATGCGTGAACAGATTATTCCGGGCTCAGTTAAAGACGAGATAACTTCGGACAGTCAGGATGATATAAGAGAAAATCTAGGGGGAGAACTTGAAGATCAATCTGAGTATGGATCTTTAGTGTTCCTGGAAGAAGATGATCCAGATTATCAGGAATGGCAGTTGAGAGAATGGGATCTCGGAGAATACCACCCAGGGCCTTATTTGGACATATATGACGATAGTGATGACGGTCCTACATGGCCCTAGGTTATCCTTTCCCATTGTACCCTTTTTTCATATTCCCTAAAGGTGCCTCATGTCCCATCCCTTTGTACGCCCTGGTGGCCATCCCATTTCTTTCATTTTCAGGCTCCCATCAGCCTATCTATTGTAAGCTTTTAAAGCCACATTTTGCTTAATGAAAGTCATGTTTATCTCAAATCCTAAATGTGTTCAAAATGGATCATTTATTATCAAATTGTATGCAGCGTAGGCCTACCTCTGGCAAAACGAGGCTCCATATTAGGACGCATTTTTGTGTGAATATCGCCAACTTGGCGTATATATTTGTTATATATTCCAACATTTCCCAAACTAACATAGTTTCCTTTTTCTTTCCTTTCTTTTCTTTATGTTTATTATAAACCCCCCAAAGAAAGTTGATTTGTGTCGATTTGCAAACTGGCGGAATCGCAATACAACCTCCGATCTAAAGGAAAAATGAGCGAAGAATCTAACAACGCCTCGATGGTACCAGTAGATGGCGCCGAAAGTTCTCGAAAACTGATGGACACTCAAAACGACGAACAAATGGCCAACATGGCACAAGAAATTGAGATCTTGAAAGAAGAACTACGCCAAGTGCGGGATTTGACTAAGCTTACAGCTGCTACCTTCCCCGCTCAATTCCAATTTCCAAGTGTCGAGTTGAGGCCGGTCACTCCCGCCGACTTAACAAACGCGCCTAAGCAAACACCACCCGTTCCCACTTATGCTCAAGATCTACTTACTCGCCCGCCCGCTGCTAGGGCTGCACCTAATCTTTCCTTGCCTACGCAGAACTTCACTGTTCCAATTCACCCAACAATGCAGCACATACCGGAGGCACATGTCACTTGTGAAATGCCTGTTCCACCGGTATATGCTACTGAAGCCCCTACTTTCGCAACATCCACGGCTGTCAAAGTACCATATGAGGTCGATCAGTACGTAGGATTGGAGAGGGAGGTCCGGTCAAATGAAGATAGGTCGATAGCAGCTCAACTTGAAAGTTTGAAAAGGGCTTTTAAAAGCATGCAAGTCACCAGGGGAACCGAAAGTCTGGACTATGATGACCTATGCATCCACCCAGACATCGATATGCCGGTCGGGTACAAACCACCAAAATTTGATGTATTTGATGGAAAGGGCGATCCCTACGCACACCTAAGAGCCTATTGCGACAAGCTGGTCGGCGTAGGAAGGAACGAGAAATTGAGAATGAAACTGTTCATTCGAAGTCTGTCGGGAGAAGCTCTGACTTGGTACACTCGCCAAGACCCTCGCAAATGGCGTGATTGGCAAGAAATGGCCGAAGATTTCATGAGTCGTTTTAGGTTTAATACCGAAATCACTCCAGACAGATTCTCACTTGCTAACATACAAAAGAAGCCATCTGAATCATTTCAAGAATATTCATGGAGATGGAGGACCGAGGCTGCTCGGATCCAGCCCCCACTTGATGAAAATGAACTCTCTAAGTACTTTATCCGAGCTCAGGAAGGCGTCTACTTCGACAAAATGATGTCAATGATGGGCCAAAAGTTCGCTAACTTGGTCAAGATGGGAGACTTTATTGAGGAAGGTATTAAGTCCGGAAAAATTCAGTCGCACTGCAAGCCGCAAGCAAGGCCATACAGTCAGGTTCCATTGGTGGTATCAAGAAGAAGAAGAAAGACATCTCAGCCGTCACACCTTACTACCAGCACGGAGGATCATCCTACCGATACCCTAACAACTCCCAAATTATCGCACATGTTCCAGTATATAGTACCCAGCCACACTATAATCCACCTCGAGCTCCAGCACACCAAAATCCACCGAAGCCGTATGCCCCTGTCCAAGCTCCAGTTCACCAAAATAGGCCAGCATATGCACCAAGACCACGTCCTAATTTTGAAGTCAGAAATACCCGCACCTACACTCCTATTGCCGAGCCTTTGGCTCAATTGTTTGAAAGGTTGAGGGTAGCAGGTTTGTTGCAGCCGATTGAGGGAAGAATCCCTGATCCGATACCACAAAGCTTCAATGGAAATAAGCGATGTGCATACCACTCGGGAATCCAAGGACATGACACAGAGGAGTGTTTTAGCTTGAAGAACCAGATCGAGTCTCTTATCAGAAAAGGAGTAATTAAATGCACCGATACTCCTCCAAATGTGAACAACAATCCTCTACCAAATCATGAGAATCGAGGAGTCAACATGATTACCCTGGAGGAAGAGTATGACCTGGAAGGGAATATCATGCCTATCTGGAACACAGAAGAAATTGCCGCCACATCTCCAGCGCAACCCTTTATCACAGTTCAGTTAAGAGAACCTTTGACTATTCAAACCTACCTACCGAGAGTTGTGGTAACCACTATAGCCACTGGAAAACCTGACTATGACACTAAAGCAGTCCCATGGGACTATCGGACGGGAGCCAAAGGCAAAATGATAGACGCTGTTGTGGCTCACGGAATGACTAGGTCGGGAAGGTGTTATACCCCGGAGGATCTAAATCGAGGGGTTCCTGGGAAAGAACAAAATCCAAAGAAGAATGTTACTGATGCAGAAGCCACAGAATTTTGGAAGAAGATGCAGTCTAAAGATTACTCAATCGAGGAACAACTAATGAAGACACCAGCCCACATTTCTATTATGTCCTTGCTAATGAGTTCTGAAGCCCATAGGAACGCTTTGGTACAAGTTCTGAGCGGAGTTAGCGTACCAAAAGAAACTACAAGTGACACATTAGCTGCAACAATTGGGAAAATGGTGGAAGTGAACAAAATCTCTTTCCATGATGATGAATTACCAGCAGAAGGTGTTGGCCACAACAAAGCACTTCACATTGCGGTCAAGTGCTGTGATAAGATCGTGACTAGAGTTTTGATCGACGGCGGTTCTGGATGCAACATTTGTCCTTTCACCACATTGAGAGATTTAGGTGTGAATATGGGAGAGATAAGGGAAAGTCGTGTGAAGGTGAGAGCTTTTGACGGCGCGCAGAGAAGTGTCATTGGAGAAATTTATCTCACATTGCAAGTAGGTCCAGCTGAATTCCCCATCTTATTTCAAGTAATGGATGTTACGTCCAACTACAACTTGTTACTAGGAAGGCCATGGGTCCATATGGCAAGAGCAGTTCCCTCCACGCTTCATCAATGTGTGAAGTTCGAGTGGGGTCGCACCGAAGTTACCATTCACGGGGAGCTCAGTCACCCCATCTATTCCGTGAATTCTGTTCCAATCATCGAAGAATTGGATGAAGCCGCTTTCCATGCTCTGGAGATCATGCAAGCCGTAAGAATTGATGAGAAGGTAGAGCCTGTAAAGATGGAGATGTCGAGAGCAGCGAAGATGGTTGCGTCAGAGATGTTGAAATATGGGTATAAACCAAAGATAGGGCTCGGACCTAAGGCTGACGGTATAATTGAACCAATCCAGCTAAAACATCAGAAAGGTACCGCCGGGCTAGGGTATAAGCCTGCTTCAGGAGGAGTCCACAGTGCAAAGTTTGGGGCAGTAGTGTTCGTGCCAGGACAAGTCCTAATCCCAGATGAAGCAGTTGATGAAGACGTCATTGAGGGAATAGGAAATCTATTCGTGGCCATGACCGACGATGGACTGGAGAAAGATATCAAGAAACTGACCATCCGTGATGCCGAGCCTGGAGAAGTCTTGCAGAACTGGACCATCAGCCCGTCCCTGTTTCGACAAGAGTCCTGGTAGTGTGGAAAAGTAGTTTTATTTCAAAATGTTTTTGCATGATCAATTGAGGCTTGAATCATGCCTAAGCCTTTTTGCTACTTGCCTCTTCTGAAAAGCTAGATTGCTTTTTTAATAAAAAGTCTTTATTTTTCTTAAAATCTATTTATTTTTATTTTTACTCACCTTTCATACTTTTCAGCGCTAATATTAGTAAAAATCATCGTACAACGGTTATGACATGTAACGAATCCATTGAGCAAAGTGCGAGTCATGAGCAGGACTATGAAGAATACGATGAAAGCATGATGCCTGAAAATCTACCTCAGGAGATCGAACAACTTGAAAGCCAGAAAAGGCCCAACATGGATGAAACCGAGGTTGTCAACTTGGGAAATGAAGAAATGGTGAAAGAAGTACGAGTCAGCATACACTTGGAAGACGGAAGAAAGCGAGAATTGATTGAATTGATCAAGCAATATGTTGATGTGTTTGCTTGGTCCTACGATGACATGCCAGGATTAAGCACTGATATCGTCTCACACAAGCTGCCGACTGATCCTTCTTGCCCGCCTGTGAAGCAAAAGACTAGGAAGTTCAAGCCTGATTTGAGTTTAAGAATCAAGGAGGAGGTAACTAAGCAGATCCAGGCAAATGTTGTGAGGGTTACTAATTACCCCACATGGTTGGCCAACATCGTGCCAGTGCCAAAAAAGGACGGGAAAATCAGGATATGTGTAGACTATCGGGATCTTAATAAAGCTAGCCCCAAGGATAACTTTCCTCTCCCAAACATTCATATACTCATCGACAATTGTGCAAAGCATGAGTTGCAATCGTTTGTCGATTGCTTTGCAGGATATCACCAAGTCCTGATGAATGAAGATGATGCGGAGAAAACGGCATTCATCACTCCATGGGGAGTATATTGTTATAGAGTGATGCCATTCGGACTCAAAAATGCTGGCGCAACCTATATGAGGGCCATGACTACCCTCTTTCATGATATGATTCACAAGGAGATTGAAGTGTACGTAGATGATGTCGTTATCAAGTCCAAGAAGAGTTCAGACCACCTACAGGATTTACAGAAGTTCTTTGAGAGGTTGCGGAGATACAATTTGAAATTGAATCCAGCAAAGTGCGCATTCGGAGTTCCCGCCGGAAAGCTACTGGGGTTCATCGTCAGCAGGAAAGGCATAGAATTGGATCCATCAAAGATCAAAGCGATTCAAGAGTTACCTCCCCCAAGGACCAAGAAGGATGTGATGAGTTTCTTGGGGAGACTCAATTACATCAGTCGTTTCATAGCTCAGTCTACAGTGATATGTGAACCCATATTCAAGTTACTAAAGAAGGATGCCGCCAGAGATTGGACGGAGGAATGCCAAAGAACTTTTGACAGAATCAAGGAGTACTTGTCTAACCCGCCAGTATTGGTTCCACCAGAGCCCGGAAAACCATTGCTGCTGTATCTATCCGTCATGGATGGAGCATTTGGATGTGTGTTAGGACAACACGATGACACGAGAAAGAAAGAGCAAGCTATTTACTACTTGAGCAAGAAGTTTACACCATACGAGGCAAGATATACCTTGTTAGAACGAACGTGTTGCGCCTTGACTTGGATTGCGCAAAAGTTGAGGCATTACCTGTCGGTATACACCACGTACTTGATCTCAAGAATGGATCCACTCAAGTATATCTTTCAGAAACCAATGCCTACAGGGAAACTAGCAAAGTGGCAGATTTTGCTGAGTGAGTTCGACATTGTGTACGTGACACAGAAGGCCGTCAAAGGACAAGCCTTGGCCGATCACCTCGCAGAAAATCCGGTGGACAAAGATTATGAACCGCTCATGACCTATTTCCCTGATGAAGAAGTAGTTTTTGCAGGAGAGGATATCTCAGAGTCGTATGATGGATGGAGATTGTTCTTCGATGGGGCATCGAATTTCAAAGGAGTCAGAATCGGAGCAGTCTTGGTTTCAAGAACGGGTCAGCACTACACAATCTCAGCCAAGATTAGATTCCCTTGCACAAACAACATGGCAGAATATGAAGCATGCATTCTCGGACTTAGGATGGCTGTGGACATGAACATCAAAGAGCTTTTAGTAATAGGTGATTCTGACCTATTGGTTCATCAGGTACAAGGAGAATGGGCCACCAAAAATGTCAAGATCCTTCCTTATCTGGAATGTGTAAAGGAGCTGAGCAAAAGGTTTACAAAGATTGAGTTTAAACATGTCCCCCGGGCTCAAAACGAGTTCGCTGATGCTTTGGCTACTCTTTCCTCAATGATCCAACACCCGGATAAGAATTACATCGACCCTATTGAAGTGGAGATACGTGACCAGCATGATACGTGACCAGCACGCATACTGTTTTCACGTAGATGAAGAGTTTGATAGAAAGCCATGGTACCATGATATTAGAAGGTTGCTCGAAGCAGGAGAATATCCAGAAAATGTCGACAGCAAGCAGAAGCGGACTTTAAGGAGAATGGCCAATCATTTCTTCCTTAACGGCGAAATCCTGTACAGGAGAACCCCGGATTTGGGATTACTAAGGTGTGTCGATGCAACAGAAGCGACAAGACTTTTAGAGGAAGTTCACGCAGGGACGTGTGGACCCCATATGAATGGATTCACTTTGGCAAAGAAGATTTTGAGAGCTGGATACTTTTGGATGACTATGGAGAGGGATAGCATCCGATATGTACAAAAGTGTTATCAGTGTCAAGTTCATGGCGACTTCATACGAGTTCCGCCAAACGAGCTCAATGTGATGGGGTCCCCATGGCCATTTGCTGCTTGGGGCATGGATGTAATTGGACCTATAGAGCCTCCCGCATCAAATGGACACCGTTTCATCCTGGTAGCAATCGACTATTTCACAAAATGGGTTGAGGCTTCAACGCACAGGGCAGTAACTAAGAAGGTGGTAGCAGATTTCGTCCGAAATAACATAGTTTGTCGTTTTGGAATTCCGGAATCAATCATAACAGACAACGGAACCAATCTGAATAGTGATCTCATGAGAGAGACTTGTGAAAGGTTTAAGATCTCCCACCGGAACTCCACAGCATATCGACCACAAATGAATGGAGCAGTTGAGGCCGCGAACAAGAATATCAAGAGGATCCTGAGAAAAATAATAGATAGTAACAGAGAATGGCATGAGAAGCTGCCATATGCTTTGCTCGGCTATCGCACCACAATCAGAACATCCACTGGTGCAACCCCCTACATGTTGGTCTACGGTTCGGAAGAAGTAATACCTGCTGAAGTGGAAATACCTTCTCTAAGAATCATCCAAGAGGTTGGTCTGGAAGACGCGGAATGGGTTTGTAGCAGGATTGAACAGTTGATGCTCATTGATGAGAAGAGACTGGATGCAGTATGTCACGGCCAACTCTATCAAAACAGAATGATCAGAGCGTTCAACAAGAAAGTCAAGCCTCGACGATTCACGCCAGGGCAATTAGTATTGAAGAAAATATTCCCTCACCAAATTGAAGCTAAGGGGAAATTTGTGCCAAATTGGCAAGGTCCTTACATGGTTCATCGAGTGCTCTCAGGCGGAGCAGTAATCCTCGCAGAAATGGATGGCATCGTGAGCACAAAGCCGATCAATTCAGACGCTATCAAGAAGTACTACATTTGAAGACAGAGGGACTAGTTGTTTTTTCCTTGTACTTTTCACATTTTTCTCTAATGTAACAGAACTACGTATTAGCCTGACTTCCCACGGCGAGATACGTAGGCAACCCACATCGGGTCCGGTTTCCCTTAGAAAAACCAAAAACATCATCTTTTATGTATTCAGAACTACGATTGACCTGACTTCCCTCGGTGGGATACGTAGGCAATCCTCGTCGGATTCGGTCCCTCCATATTTTTCATTTTCCATATTGTACTCGAACTACGTTCTGACCTGATTCCGTTTGGATACGTAGGCAGCCTGAGTCAGGCTCGGTCATTGCACTTCATATTTTCCATTTCCTAATGTACTTGAACTACGTTCTGACCTGATTCCATTTGGATACGTAGGCAGCCTGAGTCAGGCTCGGTCAATGCATTACATATTTTGAATCCTTCCTTGATATCCCCCGAACTACGTACAGACCTGATTCCCATTCGGGGATACGTAGGCAACCTAAAAGGTTCGGTCATACCCTTAGGATAAACCTCCCCCCTTTATTTATACCTTCAAGTGATCACAACATCTACAGAGAGATAGAAAGGCGTCACCAAAAGCCGGAGCCACGAGAAGAGTACATTTGGACGTCCTCGACAAAGGGGAAAACTCGATTGGATTTCGGAACATGTCATAATCTAAGGAACGATGAATAATCACTATATATATGCGCCTAGTATACACAAAATATACTTATTTTCTAAAAATATATATACATATTTTCAAAATATTTCACTGCCTTTCCACCTACCGAGCCTTCGAAATAGGAAGTCACGAGCAACCAAGGAGGTTTTGAAGGGATCCACCATACCGAGTCTCTGGGATAGGAAATCACGAGCGGCTGATGAGATTTTGTAGAAATCTAGTGGCAAGGCCAGGGTCCGCAAGCTGACACAAATCAACACCCCTCCCAAAACTAAGAATTTTCCTTTGAGCGCAGGGAAACAGGAGTCAAGACAGGATGATGTCAAGTCAAGCTCATGGACATGATCGGAGAAATCTTTTGGCTATCCCGACACCATAAGCCGAATATTCTTCCCCAATTCTATATTTAAAATACTGTATCCCGATTCTTACAATTCTTAAAGAGTTTTCATCTATGTTTTTGCAGGTGCGTACGAGATCCGGATCAAGTATCGAAGACAGAGAGCTCTCATAGGAAAATAGGATAGTTTATCTCTTTCCAAATAACTCCGCCAATCGGAGATTGCCATCTAATTGCGTCAAATAACTCCGCCGATCGGAGAATGCGGACTGACTTCATCAAACTCCGCCGATTGGAGTTTGTACATAGGCAAACAAAACGATGCTCATCCGATTGGAGCTTGTATATAAGCAAACAAAACGATGCTTTGCCGATTGGAGCTTGTATATAAGCAAACAAAATGACGCTCCGCCGATTGGAGTTTGTACATAGGCAAACAAAACGATGCTCTGCCGATTGGAGCTTGTATATAAGCAAACAAAACGATGCTCTGACGATTGGAGTTTGTACATAGGCAAACAAAACGATGCTCTGCCGATTGGAGCTTGTATATAAGCAAACAAAACGATGCTTTGCCGATTGGAGCTTGTATATAAGCAAACAAAATGACGCTCCACCGATTGGAGTTTGTACATAGGCAAACAAAACGATGCTCTGCCGATTGGAGCTTGTATATAAGCAAACAAAACGACGCTCTGACGATTGGAGTTTGTACATAGGCAAACAAAACGATGCTCTGCCGATTGGAGCTTGTATATAAGCAAACAAAACGACGCTCCGCCGATTGGAGTTTGTACATAAGCAAACAAAACGACGCTCTGACGATTGGAGCCTGTACATAAACAAGCAAGCGACGCTCTGCCAAATCAGAGAAATGTATATTAGCAAGCAAAACATACTCCGCCAATCGGAGGCTGCATCATAGCAAGCATCATCATAACTCCATCAATCATAAGCATGCATGCCATCAACATCCTCATTTTGCATTAAAAATCACGCCCACCTTCTAATGCGGGTATTTACATTCAAGTACATTTTACAGGCGCCCACCTTCTAATGCGGGTATTTACATTCAAGTACATTTTACAGGCGCCCACCTTCTAATGCGGGTATTTACATCCAAGTACATTTTACAGGCGCCCACCTTCTAATGCGGGTATTTACATTCAAGTACATTTTACAGGCGCCCACCTTCTAATGCGGGTATTTACATTCAAGTACATTTTACAGGCGCCCACCTTCTAATGCGGGTATTTACATTCAAGTACATTTTACAGGCGCCCACCTTCTAATGCGGGTATTTAAATTCAAGTCCATTTTACAGGCGCCCACCTTCTAATGCGGGTATTTACATTCAAGTACATTTTACAGGCGCCCACCTTCTAATGCGGGTATTTACATTCAGTACATTTTATAGGCGCCCACCTTCAAATGCGGGTATTCATTCAGAGCTTCGGCACACAAACCGAAGTATGCATCAGGATCTTGGTACACAACCCAAGATTCTATTTCATTAACGCTTTGGCACACAAACCGGAGTATGCATCAGGATCTTGGTACACAACCCAAGATTCCATTTCATTAACGCTTCGGCACACAAACCGGAGCATGCATCAGGATCTTGGTACACAACCCAAGATTCTATTTCATTAACGCTTTGGCACACAAACCGGAGCAGGCATCAATTTCCAGCAAGTACACGATCTTGCATCCCCAGCATCTCACAGCTCGACATTGGGGCAATTTTGAAAGATACATTGGGAATATCATTGCCCCGCCAGTCGAGAGGCTTTATTTTACAGCATCGCCCCGCCAGTCGAGAGGCTTTACTTTACAGTGTTGCCCCGCCAGCCGGAGGCTTTACTTCCCAAGATTATTTCACCTATAGTACATCCACTCCGCAAAATATAGACGTCAACAATCATTTGGATATCTACACTCTACTCTTTACATTACAATTTTAATTTACAGTTTTGAGCCTCAACAGGTACTTTGTAACCCCTCTTCTTACCTGTTTTGCAGGATGACACACTACAACATGGAACTACCTCTAAGCAGCGATTGAGGCAATGCTTGATGAGGAATACCAAACTCACAGGCCAGAGTTTCAAGACTAGCACTCCGACTCCAATTCCTACAATCAGTCATCCATACTTCTAAGTTAGAGTACACTTGCTCTCGCAAGCATCGACACCCTTTTTCTTTATCTCCTAGAGTTCTCACCAGAGGATATTAAAGGGACTACCTCCATCCGGCAATTCGACGTGATCTTATAGGGATGCGAGATGCGCCTAGTAGAGTCTCGTTTATGGGTGTGTTGTGCACCACATTTATAATCGGGAGGCTGTGAAAGTGCACCCATTTTGAAAAGATTATTGTCATCTAGCAAATGATCTACCGGCAATTCCATAAAACTCTTTCCAAGCTCAACTAAGAGACCAGTGTCAACCATAAATCATACACTGGGGCAAATTTTGAGGACTGCCTCAAAATTTATCATAATCCTCTATTCAGAAATACGACCGGCCTAATTCCCATTTCCTTAGGGATACGTAGGCAGCTCGACTTCGAGCATGGCCATACCCACTCCATCCGTGCCAAGATCATCTTCCCCTTTACCGCAAAATATACCAGTGTCGACATAAAACCAACACTGGGGCAAATTTTGAGGACCTCTCAAAATTTTTGAACTACATTGGCCTGATTCTCGTGAAACCCGAGATATGTAGGCAACTCAGAGACCAGAGTTCGGTCGAATTCATAATGACAATAACCTTTCTCTTTCTAGGTACGACCTTTCCAAAAATTTGATTTTTTTTCAGTCGAGACAAAATTGGCTTTACGTCAACATCTTCGCCCAAAGACTCTTTCATCATCTTTGTTCGAAGAGGGGCAAGTTGTTGACACCCAATTTTGGCCCTCCTTTTTCCCATAATTAATTTTTATATGCTTCTTAATCCCGAGGACTTTTCCAAAATAATTTTCTTATTTTTATATTAATTTTTTATAAATTTTGGCACCAATAATCATTTTTTAAAATGATTTCCTTTACTTTTTATAATAATAATTACTAAAAAATATTGTATCTTATAAAATCACCACAAAAATATTTTATAATTCATTCTTTTTAACAAGATATTGGTACAGTAACTTTTATTTCAAACGCTAAATGAAATTTTGTCGTATCACTATAGTATTTCCCAAATACAGTCCTATCAATTGAGGATTGCGATTATGCGTACCAAAATTATGTTTAAGTCAACTATATACGTATTTGAAATTTATCGGGATGAAAGAGAGCATCGTTAAATTAATTAAGTGGAAAAACGATTAGGGAAAATTATATTTTTTCTACAAACTAATTCATTTACCTATACATGTTTGGGCCAATTTTATACCTCTTTCTACCCAATTCCTCCTAACCCACTACCCAACCGCTGACCCAGCCCAAACCGCCCCTGACCCGGCCCAATTCCTCAACTAAACCCACCCCTAATCCCTGTTCTCTCCACTCTCTCACTCCACTTCAGCCAAACCGACACCCCACCCCAAACCCTTGTTGCTCGTCGCCTCACCTCCAAAGACCCGCCGAATTTCGCTTCGTACCGGCGGGCAAACGGCGGCGGCGCCCTCTCCCATCACCTCACGATGTCCTTTCCCCCTTTTCGGAGGTTTTACAACCTCGAAAAGACCACCGCCGCTGGACCGCCGGATAATAGCAAAATCCGGTGGCCTTCACCCTTCTCTCCTCCACCTTTATAGCCATTCCCTCACCTTTTTGTCAACTCGAAACAGAGCTGTAAAGCTTCCCTCCGCCGCCGGCTACAGACCTCGGAAAAGAGGAGACCCAGCCGTTGCCCGACGGTCCAAGCTCTACACCTCCGACCCGTCACTGTTTATTTCAAATCAGCCTGAAAAAAAAGGGGTAAGCATCTTCTTTTTCTCTGATTTTCATCATTTCCATTGCAACTTGGCTTTCCAAGAATTCAAGTTTTGAATTCTTGGAAAGAGCCGTTTGAGCCTTCAAACTTTGGCTATAAAAGGGACTTTTAGTTTTTCATTTTGGGGAACGGATTGAAGGCATCAATATCAGTTAGATCCGAAAATAATCACAAAAAGAGCTCACCAAAATTGTTCTCTGATTATTGGCTGATACTCGCTGCTCGTCTTGCTCCTTTGTTTCGCTTGCTATTCGGATAACCGGAGTCGGAGTCGGAAGTCGCTAGTTTGAAACTCAACACTTGACGGCCTCAATCGCTGCCCAACACAAGGTAAATCCTATCCCGTCTTAATTACGTTGGTTTTAATTTTTGTCAATTATTTGTCATGTGCTTAGTCGGAATGATGGCTGGCTGTTTTTAGGCATAAAAATGTGAAACGAAAATCAGTTCTAGTCATTTGGTTTAGAATATGTGTTTGTGAAGTGTTTACAACTCAAAACTTGGCTTAATTGTTGTAAATGGTGTTTTTTGTTTGGTTTGAATTATCGTGGCTAATTTGAAGTAAAATAGTTGTTGGTTTGTTCGGTTGTATTTATAGTCGATGGTGTATTGGAAGAATGTTTATAACCTTGAATTAGCGTGAAATGAACCTCAAGAGGCTTCGAGTTTTTCGGGAATATACGGCTGAATGTTTAAGGACATTGTTGTGATCATGTGATGACTATAAAGTTAGTCGATTAAATCATTAACTTAGCCTCGATCTTTGTATTATGTTCGTTATCATTTTCTTTGGTTTGTTGGTTGATTTTCGTTTGAGTTTGTAAAGCATGTAGTTATCTCGCCGTGCCTTGTTCATAACTACGTAAGGACGGCCTTTAGCATGTAAAATTATATGAGTTTGGTTTGTTGTTTTCGGATTACTAATGGTTTTGTTTCATTCTTGTGAAAGTTTTAAAGAATCTTTACTATCAGCCATTTAAATAACTACGGAAGTAGGTATCAATGGTTTTACTTCATTTTGCCTATTCTTGTTTGAAGCTTTTCAAAAAAATAGTTCCAAGGACTTGCTTTTTCTCGTAATATGATAGGAATCGAACTTAGGAATGAATCATTTTGTTCCAACATTGTACATGGCTACCTTTGTTGCATAACTAGAGATTAGGATCAATGTTTACTCTTCATAAAAGTTGAGTTTTCTTGTTGCTTTCCTTTACGGATTGAGTTGTAAGAGTATGTAATCATCCCGTCTTGTTTTAATCACAACTAGGGGGCTGATTTTGTTTAAATCGGAAAAGGTATATGTATGCTATGTTTGAGTTTCTTGAAGTTTAAATTCTTAAGGTAAAAGTTTCAATAGGTTTGTCATTTTTTTTAGTCCCGAAAATATTTGTTTAAGATAGGAATATACATATTATGATTATATTTCCGGCGTTTGTTAAATATTGTGGTCGCTAACTTTTCTTTAAACACTTTAATCCTAGTAAAAAGTGGTCAAATTAGTGTGCATTGTTAGAAAAAGAGGGCTGCCCGTATTTTCATTATTTTGATTTTAACTCGGGATCAATTTCGGGAATACTAGCTTAAGGAATTTATCATGAGCTAATGTAGTAGTTTGGTTCCCTTTTGATCCTCCCGTCACTAGTGTTGCCTTACTTTTTGAGGTGATTTGTTCATAGCTACTTATTTAGTTAAAGTGAATGAAAAAATAATAAGGTTTTATATTGCTACTTGTTGTGTACTTTGTTTTTTCCAATAATCGACTAGTGTTGAAGATGTTCATTTTGCCTAAGTTCTTTTCGGATATCATCTCATGTTAGTTCGTTTGTGCTCTAGTCAAATAAATTTGACCGTTTGCTTAAAAAATGAAGCAAAATATGGTTACATGTCGTCTTTCATATATGCTTGTGTATTTACCGAATAGCATGTTTGTTTTTCTTATCACTTTATTGTTAAGCTTGGCATATTTCTACATTTTATAAACTTTGTTATGCAAGTTACTAATCCTTATCATTTTTTTTGTGTTACATGAAACAACCGGAGAGCTGGAGTTCTCACTTGAAACTCACTTTCGGCCCCAACAAATATTTGGGTCGAGCAGCTATTAGGAGCTATCACGGTGCTCAGAGTCGTTCTTTAGAGATTTAGTCCCTCCAAAGGAACTTGGCGCATCTAGCCCTTTACCCCTTTTTTTATTGCTTTCCTTTATGCTTACTTGGATTTGTTTAACTAACCTTGTATACTTGGATAGGTGTTTTTCTTTGTGATTTTGATTAACGTTTATTTTCCGGTTTATAGTTTCGTTGGATTACTTTATTTAGCTTAAAATTTTGAAAGTAAGTTTCCTTCACCCTTTTTTTTAGTTTAGGCAAATGTTTCGGGTGGTTAAACACTTTCAAACATAATAATAATAAATGGTAAAAGTGCAGATTTTTTATTAACTAACTTAGGCTTTGTCGGAAAACTTGTTTCAAATAACTCGCGGTAGATTTTTCAAAAATTAAAAATATTAATTAGCGATTTAATTTATTTCAAACAAATATTAGTCATTCTTAGGCTTTAAATTATAGAATGCTTTATCTAATTCAGGCAAGCCTCCTTTATATTTATTAATAACTCATTTATTCTCTTATTCTAACCCCAATATTTTACAACTATTTTGGTTATACTCTATATATATATTTTGAGATTTTCAGATTTTTGAAGCCTAAAAATGCAAGGTATATATGTCATATGTTATCTACTACAAGGTATATTTATATTTTACTTACTCTTCTTCCTACTTAAATTATACATATATTATTTTATCACAATTACATTTACGTACATAATACTTTCTTTCATATCCAATGCATGTTCATTTTTACCTTACGAATAAATGTCTTCTTTACATGAAAACAAATAATTCTCGTTCTCTACTCAAGTTTTCAAATTGTTCTTTTACATGAAATATATTTACAAAACAAATATGATTTTTTCTTATATCTTTTTCTCTATTACCGGTATACTTATTTCCTACATTTTTTACTTGTCCAAATCCTTTTAAATAATAAACTTTTCACATGATTTCTTATATTTTAAATATACATACATCACCTTTATTCTCTTTCAATAAACATGTCATAAACTTTTCCCAAAAACTCTAAAACCACATGTATTTCTTACTTTACAAAAAAGTATATTGGTATAAATAATATGCTCATTTCTTTTGCATAGCTTTTTTAAGTATATATTCTTATAAATCATAAAGTTCTACATACTTTAATTATAATTACGATAAAAGTATTGCTATTAAACTTTCATATATTTTGACATGTACGTACATATGTTTCATCTTTTTACCATAAGTATATTTTATATTTTTGCCTATTGTAGTGGCATGTGTCATATACTTTGAGTTTTTCTTTAAATTAATAAAACATATTTTTATCACCTTTTTAGCAAATAATGAGCAAATAACTTTCCCAAATATTTTTTCTAAATTGAGTTTAAGGACTATCTTCGGATAGGCTTTGAAGGGTGCCTAACACCTTCCCTTCGAGTAACCAAAACTCTTACCCAGAATCTCAAACGTTTTCGCAGACTAAAAACAGAGTTTTACATAAAAATGGTTTCCTAAGTTTCCTAAAATTTAGGTGGCGACTCTAAACCCTTTTCCAAAACAAAGGCAGAAGAGCCGGATGTTGCAAGCATATTTTGGCCAGTTCAAAATAGGGCGCGACACATAGGGGTAGAGCGATCGGGACAGGTGAGATTCTGATAGATTTTTGGAAGTGTACAGGCTGGGCAGGGATGACATGGCTGACTGGGTTGTTTAATGTCATTTTCAGGACGACAAAAGATGCCTAGATCTTATAGATGGAGTACAATGATTTCATTGTACAAGAACAAGGGTGACATCTAGAATTGCAACAACTATAGGAGTATCAAGTTGTTAAGTCACACCATGAAGGTTTAGGAGAGGGTTGTGGAGTTGAGGTTAAGAAGATTTGTGATTATTTCTGAGAATCAGTTTGGATTCATGATAGGATGATCAACTACAAAGGCTATTCATATCGTGAGGAGATTGGTGAAGCAGTATAGGGATAGGAAGAAGGATTTGCACATGGTGTTTATTGATCTAGAAAAGGCTTACAAAAAAGTTCCCAGGGAGGTTCTTTGGAGGTGCTTGGAGGTTAGGGGTGTACCCGTGGCGTACACTAGGTTGATCAAGGACATGTACGAGGGTGCAAAGACTCGAGTTAGGATGGCGGGAGGGAGATTCTGAGCAATTCCCCATGGTGATGGGATTGCACCAGGGATCGTCCCTTAGCCATTTTTATTTGCCCTAGTGATGGATGTGTTGACGCGGCAAATTCAAGGGGAGGTGCCCTGGTGTATGTTATTTACAGATGATGTAGTTTTGATTGAGGAGACCCCTGAAGGAGTTAATGACAAGTTGGAGGTTTTGAGACAGACCCTGCAGTCTAAAGGGTTTAGGTTGAGCATGATCAAGAAAAAATATGTGGAGTGCAAGTTCAGTGAGGTAACACCTGTGACCGACGTGAAAGTGAGGCTTGACACGCATGTCATACAGAAGAGAGGTAGATTCAAGTACCTAGGGTCTATTATCCAGGGTGATGGTTAGATTGACGAGGATGTGACCCATTATATTGGTGCAGGGTGGATAAAATGGTGGCTCGCATCCGGGGTCTTATGTGATAAGAAGGTGCCTCCTAAACTGAAAGACAAGTTCTACATAGTAGCAACTAGACCGGCTATATTATATGGGGCAAAATATTAGCCGGTCAAAAACTCTTACGTTCAGAAGATTAAGGTGGCTGAGATAATTATGTTGCGCTGGATGTGTGGGTTTACTAGAAGGAATATGATTAAGAATGTGGATATTCGAGACAAGGTGGGAGTGTCTTCGATAGAAGACAAGATGCAGAAAGTGAGGTTGCGATAGTTCAGGCATGTGATGAGGAGATGTACGGAGGCCCCTGTGCGGCAATGTGAGAGGCTGGCTATGGATGGTTTTAAGAGAGGTCGAGGTAGATCGAAGAAATATTGGAGAGAGGTGATTAGGCAGGATTTGGTACAGTTGCAGCTTACTGAGGAAATGACCTTAGATAGGAAGGTGTGGAGGGCACGAATTAGGGTAGAAGGTTAGTAAGTAGGTCGGTTTCATAGTAGGGAGGAGTGCAGTGTCTTGTTACCTTTTTTGGTAGTTGTAGGGATACTCCTGTAGTTTTTATTTCATATGCATTGGATACTTGCTAGTGCTTCATGTAGTTAGATTATAGTATTATTTTGTTGTAGTATAATTTTGGGACTATCTGTTGTTTTTATTTATTGGCTATATATCTTGGTCTGTTTTAAGTCGAGGGTCTATTGGAAACAACCTCTTTACTTTATCTCTGGGGTAAAGGTACAGTCTGCATACATTTTACCCTCTCCAGACCCCACTTTGTGGGAATATACTGGGTATGTTGTTGTAGAGACTTGTGATTAACAAAGATCTAGTTAAATCTAATACCGCAAATTAGAACAAGTGTATAGTAACAAAGAATGAGTTTTTAAATTATTCTATTTCTACTAATACTAATTAATTAAAACTAGAAAGCAAAAGTAAATTTGGCGATCACAATGATAGAGAGATTCCAGGATTACGATTCTAATTCGCAATCATGTTGTGTATATTGACACTCAATTTTTGCCCTCCACTATCGGACTAATTATTGAGCTTTTCAATTTTAAATAATTTTCAATAATTGACTTTTTGCAAAATTAAAGAAATATTCTCAAAAAGTTAATATAGAGTTATTTTTGAAAAGTAAAATATATGTCTATATACTCATAATATGTAGATATATATTATTTCTTGAGAATTTTAATAAATATTTGGAGAAATGATCTTTTATGAAATTGTGTCAATTTAATTAAACCTTCCATTGTCCCCAAAATTAATTTTTAAATAGAAAATTAAATTGAAATTTAAGTTAATTAGATTTTGTGTTAAAATAATTATTTTTAATTGTTAAATTAAAAATCTCAATTGATTAATTGGAAATTAATGCATCTCAATTCCAATCCCAGGCAAGTTTAGTTAAATAATTTATTTTAAAAATCGAGTTCTTCCTTTGTGCACCTTTATAATTTAATTGGACCTCAATCAATTTCCTTTGTCCACTTTGAGACCAAAATCCCTTACCCGACCCAACATTAAATTCATTACCCTCATCAATATTACTCCCTCCCTTCCACGTGTCCCATACACTCTACCATGGGCCCCCTGAATTTCCCAAAGAATATCCTCTTTTATTCTCACATGCACACACTAACACACGCTCTCCCCTTTCTCTTCTCTTTCCGCTTTGTTGAAGCAATCAAACGAACCCAGATGAACAGCTGCCAAATGAACTTACAAACTGAGAATCTAACAACATCCAAATCGTCACCTGAACGACAGAAAAATCCCCAAAAATCTCCCAACGTTACCATTATCCCTTGGATTCTTTAAATTCATACAAGCTACAAATTCTTGAATCTTCTAGAAGAAGAACACCTCATAAATGCTCAACATTGTGATTTTGTTTTTATTCAAATTCCTTCAAATTCGTACTAGAATAGTACATGCGTGTCTGAATTTCTTGGCTACAAAGGAATTTTCCTTTTGAATTTTAAATTTTTTCCAAAGATTCTTATTTGATAAACTCTCAGATCCCCCCCAACAATTAGAACCCTAGAATCTTTCTATAAATACTCAGGCCCTCCCACTGTGTAAGGGGTTACTTTTCTCTCCAAGAAGGATTTTGGTCAATTTTTAGGGTTCTTGACAGTTCTTAAGGTCTGGAAATCCTTCTTTGAAATTTGTGATATTTTGAGGGTCTTTTTTTCATACCATCAAAAATTAACTCTCGATTAGTTTTCTTGCAATCCCAAGTGAGAAGTTGAATAATCAAGCTCGTTTGTTCCTGATTCATACGCCAAAACAAGTGAACTCTTCTCCTTTAAAGCGTTACTTTTGAGATTTCCAGTTGCTAGTGTGTTTTCGTATTTTGTGTGAATTTCTTTGAAGACTGTGAGTCTACGGTTTTCCCCACAAAAACTGATTCCATGGTCTATCCCAAAGAGTGGTTTGAAATCTATGCATGTGTTGAAGATTAAAATTTCCTTGCTTGAAGAATGAACTTATATGTGTAAAGATTATTATATGTTATGAGTGATTTTGTAACAGCTTGATGGACTGATTAGTTTAAAAAAGGAAGTGAGCCTGTCTTTGAACCTAGTCGAGTTCAAGGGGAGACATTGAATAAACCAATTCGGCCTCTCCTAGGTGCTCTTAGGCACGAGACCCTCATGACATCCTTTAACTTTTGTGTTTTGATTTCTGTCATGACCAAGTTGCCTTTGTTTGATTAATTCTTAGTATGTGACCTTAACCAAGTGAATGAAGTTTTTTAGGTGCTATTCTATAAATTCAATTTAAAAGAATTCATCCAGCTTGTTATATTAGTCCCTTTAGATTGAATAAAGTTTCCCATGTAAGAGTAAACAATTGAAAGAGTTAGCTTTGATCACATTCTTTCTTGTTCTCATGCTATGTCACCACCCAAAACTGGGCCATGATGACATCTACATAACTTCCCAGTAGGCAAGCCAACCCAATAATGCGAAAGACAAAATAAAACAGTTTAATGTAAGGAAAGCGGAAGAGAAATATAAGAGAATAGGGCCGACAGTATATATATGTACCAACTGTAATAAATATACTAAAATGGCCCTAAAGTGACCAAGATGAAAAAATATACACAAGAACCAACCCAAACCTGGTGTCACCGGTACAAGAGCATCTAAAGTATGGAGTAACTATACAATAGACTCTGTCTATCCAAAATATAAAGATATAGACAGAAAAGTAGAAGGAAAACAGTAAAAGACTCCAAAACACCGAGAGCTCACTATGATCCGAACAGCAGTTGGACTCGAATGATAGGAGGATCAACGAGGGTGGCTCGTACTAGGTGTTGCATCAAAAAAAGATGCAGAGTGTAGTATGAGTAACAAAACAATGGGTACCCAGTAGGCATCATAGGCCGACCGAGCGCAGAAAGATAATATATAATATAAATTACAGTAAAGTAAGCTAACTACAAGGATCCACCTAAATGTTATTATAAACAGAAAGTAGAACTAACCGAGCTAATAGAGGAGAAGACAATAATAACTAGAATGAAATCAAGGCAACAGGCAATTCAAGTACACTCAAGCATAATGCAGTGCAATGAGGGATAATGTGATGCATAAATATAGTAAAATCCGGAATAACGCATCGGTGCGCCGAAAATTTAACATTAGACTCATCAACATATGCATAGAAAGTAAAAACCTGGAATAATGCATCGGGGCACCCAAAATCAATCATCGGACTCATCAACAGAAAAGTAAAGGGAGAAAAGGTCCGAAAACGTTCCTTGGACAGGCATAAAAGTAGTACTTTTCCTTTCCTTTTCAAAAAATCAGTAATAAAAATCGAGGTAACTCCTTTAAAATTCGAAAATCATGATAACCATAGTAAATCTCCAGTTTGAACCAAAGACCTCAAAAAATCATTTTTCCTGTACCGCTAGGTATGCAAATGCAGTATGAACATATAACTTTCCAAATCCAAAGAATATACCACACAAGCAAGGTTCACAGGGCAAAACACCCTCCAAATAAGAGGTCTAATCCAGAACTTCATCCAATCCGTGCTATGATCTCGGGCCTACAGTTACACACGATAGTAAAATAAAGCGGAAAGAATGGAAAATAACTACGAAAATAACTAAAAGCATGTACTCTACCTCTAAAACCTCCTAAAAGCATACTAAGGATTCTAGGCTAGCCACAGTAACTCAACAAGCTCCTAAACTAAGGCTAAACAGGAAATAATTCTAATCTACGACCTAAAACTTTGAAACTACCGATAGATACTATCATATAAAAAGAAGAGGTGGTTTGAATAACTCAATGAAGTGAATTTTTCAAAAACATGATCAGAAAAATGATAAAAATAGAGTTTATACGAGTCACATGATTTAAGCCTAATTCTACCTAAGGTCCAACCTAACGTTCAAGTAATATATAAGATATAAAATATAACTAAACTCAGTCTAGGAAAGTAAACCATAACCTACCTCGGGGTCGAACCGCAAACACGAACCATCACTCGTGTGCCTTTCCCTTCCGAACAGCCTCAGAAAGCTTCCATGCTATCACAAACACATTCCAGGTGTCAAGACAAAAAAATGACACTCATATTACTATACAGAAAATCGGGCTTGAAATTGGGTCGGAAAATGACCCTCGAGGCCCACGAAATAAAATGGAAAACAAAATTTACAATTATGATTGCAATGGATGAAGGAACCCATATCAAAATGTTAAGTGCGAACTGGACTTGTTTCTGGGCCGGAAATAGCCCAGAAGTCCACTAGTTCAAAGAGAAATTTAAAAAGGGACAATGATGGGAATTATCGAAAGCAATGAGAATTAAGCAACGAAAAAGAGAAAAGGGATACAAGGGGACCTACCAGAGCTAGAGGGATGGATAATTGAGCTTAGGATTAGAGCTTAAGAGCTTATCAATGGAGGAAACTCATTTTTGAGGTGAAAGAAATAAAGTTGGCAGCTTATGTAGTTGCTAGGGGACCTTCATCGCGGTCGCGGAGGACCCCACACAGTCGCGAAGAATGAGCTGCCTATACCATCAGGATCGTGATGGTCTAGCCACACGATTGTGAAGAACAAGCTGGACTGGGTCCTAACCAGCCTTTATGGCGATCATGAGGAGCCACCCTCGTGATCGCGATGGTAAAAAAGCTAGAACATCGCAAATGCGATGGCCACCTCCCGATCGCGATGACCAAAATGGTCTGCAACAGACAACAACAACTAACAAACTCTAAGGCTTAAAAGTCTAGGACCCCGCGGACACAAATGAACTATGTTACTCAACCAAAAATGACACTCCAGACTCAACAAACACAACAAAAATCCCAACAGAGATCGTTTTAACAAAAAGTAGGCCCTACGCCCAAGAACTATTTTTTACCAAAATGGAACTTTCTAACCTAAAACAAGTTTGGAATTCTCGAAACCTGAACCAAGGGTCCTTCTAAGCCAAAGTCGATATTCCAGAGCTAACAGCGCTGACAGATTTTCCATCTCAGGCTATCTTCTCTGAATGTTGACAAAAGTTAACTCTACCAGCCCAACTAACTTGAAAACATAGATAATAAGATAAAGCCAAACCGAAGGCTCCCAGACCCTACCCAAGGGTCCCAGAAGACCAAAAGCCCTGTTCCAGAGGTAACGAAACTGTCAGAATTTGATTTTGAGTGCGTTTACCAAGAATATTGACCAAAGTCAAAGATTTTCTTATGTTTATGTTCTAAAATAGGGAAATAGTCATAATGACCTAACAAATGGCCTGGGCACCAAACCATCAGTCCCGGCAAGTCATAAATGACCTATAATCGCTGAGGGAAAGCTCAAAATGCGAAAAAAGCACAAAAAATAGAAAATGACTTGGAGGTTCATTACAACATCCACTACTAAAAGGACTTTCGTCCTCAAAAGTTAAAGAAAGGATAGTACCTGAAGGCTCAAAAAGGCAAGAATAACGGGTACGCATGTCCGTCTCAGTCTCCCAAGTAGCCTCTACGACAGGACGATGCTGCCACTGAACCTTAACTGATAGAATCTCCT
Organism: Jaltomata sinuosa; assembly: GCA_003996215.1. Classification (NCBI taxonomy): domain Eukaryota; kingdom Viridiplantae; phylum Streptophyta; class Magnoliopsida; order Solanales; family Solanaceae; genus Jaltomata; species Jaltomata sinuosa. The sequence continues at coordinate 107,289 of QJPP01003741.1, forward strand.
TGGACCTCAAATTCCTAACCTATCTATCCAAAATGGCAACAGGCTCCTCCTCAAAGGCTAGAGGCTCATCCAACTGAATCGAATCCCACTGAAGCATGTGAGACTCATCCAGAATATACCATCGTAACATAGAAAAATGAAAAACTGGATGAATGTTGGAAAGAGCAGGAGGCAAGGCCAACTCATAAGCAACCTCCCCAATGCGACGAAGAATCTCAAATGGCCCAATGAACCTAGGACTGAGCTTTCCCTTCCTCCCGAACCTCATAACGCCCTTCATGGGCGACACCCAAAGGAATACAGGATCACCAACCATGAAATCTAAATCCCAAACTCTCCAATCAACATAACTCTTCTGCCTACTCTGGGCAGTGCGAAGCCTCTCCTGAATGACCCAAACTCTGTCCATAGAATCACAAAGAAAGTCTGTACCCCATGGCCTAACCTTGAAAGCATCAAACTAACCCACCAGAGACCTGCACCATCTACTATACAAAGACTCGAATGGATCCATCTGAATGCTGGAATGGTAACTATTATTATATGCAAACTCTGCCAAAGCTAAGCACTAGTTCCACTAACCCCCAAAATCAATAACACAGGCTCGCAATATATCCTCTAGAACCTGAATAGTGCACTCTGACTAACCGTCAGTTGGCAGATGAAAAGCAGTGCTAAGCTCAACTCTAGTACCCAACTCCCTCTGAATAGACCTCCAAAAACACGAAGTAAACTAAGTCCCACAGTCAGAAATGATAGAAACTGGCGCACCATGCAAACGGATAATCTCACAAATATAGATCTGAGCCAACCACTCTGAACTATAGGAAGTCTAAATCAGAAGAAAGTAAGCAAACATTGTCAACATATCCACAATGACCCAAATAGCATCAAATCTACGCAAAGTACATGAAAAAATGACTACGAAGTCCATAGCTATATGCTCCCATTTCCACCCCTGAATGGGTAGCCTTCGAGTCAAACCACCTGGTCTCTGGTGCTCAAACTTCACCTGCTGACAGTTCAAGCACCTAGACATGAAAGCTGAAATATACCTCTTCATCCCACACCACCATTAGTGCTGCCTCAAGTCACTATACATCTTAGTTGCCCCAGGATGAATGGAATATCTAGAATAATAAGCCTCCTCCAACATTAACCCGACTAGGTCACCAACTCTAGGAATGCAGATACGACCCTTAATTCTCAGAACACCCTTTGAATCTAATGTTGCCTTCTAGCCTCACCGCTCAACACCTTGTCACAAATAATCCTCAGCCTCGCATCCTCAAACTATTGTGGCTGAATCTGCTCCAACAAAGAAGATCTAGCCGTAAAATAAGCAAGAATACACCCCAGCTAAAAAATATCAAGTCTAACCATCCTGTTAGCCAATGACTGGATGTACCAAGCTAAAGGTTGCTCCTCTGTCGCTAAGAAAGCCAAGCTACCTATACTCACTGCCTTTCGTCTCAAGGCATCCACTACCATATTTGCTTTTCCCGGATGATAAATAATAGAGATGTCATAGTCCTTAAGTAACTCCAACCACCTACGCTGCCTCAAATGTAGATCCTTCTGGCTGAAAATATACTGAAGACTATGATGGTCAGTAAATATCTCATAATACACTCCATACAGATAATGCCTCTAAATCTTCAATGCGAAGACTACCACTGCTAACTCCAAGTCATGAGTGGGGTAGTTCCTCTCGTGAACCTTTAACTGTCTGGAAGCATAAGCAATAACTCAGCCCTGCTGCATCAACACACAACCCAAACCAACACCAGAAGCATCATAATACACTGTAAATCCTTGACCCTCGACCAAAAGAGTAAAAATTGGAGCTGAAGTCAATAAGGACTTGAGCTTCAGAAAGCTTGCCTCACACTCATCTTACCACTGGAAGGGAACATTCTTCTGGGTCAGTCTAGTCAACGAAGCGGTTATAGAAGAAAAACTCTCCATAAACCATCTGTAATAACCTGCCAACTCGATAAAACTGTGAACCTCGGTAAGAAAAGTAGGCCTAGCCCAATCACGAATTATTGTAATCTTCACCAGATCCACCATAATCCCATCCTTGACACCACGTGCCCTAAGAATGCCATAGACTCAAGCCAAAACTCACACTTAGTGAATTTTGCATATAACTGATGGTCTCGTAAGGTCTGAAGTACAACTCTCAGATGCAGCTCATTCTCCTCTCTACTCCTCAAATATATTAGAATGTCATCGATGAACAGAATCATGAACACACGGTTCATCAACTCCATAAACACTGCTAGGGCATTAGTCAACCCAAAAGACATGACTTGGAACTCATAATAGCCGTATCGAGTCCTAAATGTAGTCCTTGGGATATCCGCATCCCTAATCCTCAACTGGTGATAATCGAACCTCAAGTCTATCTTAGAGAACACCACGACACCCTATAGCTGGTCAAACAAATCATTAATACGCGGTATCAAATATCTATTTTTAACTATCACCTTATTCAACTGCCTGTAGTCGATACACATACGCATGGACTTATCCTTTTTCTTCACAAACAGAACAGGATCACCCTATGGAGACATACTAGGCCCGATGAACCCTCTACTCAATAGATCCTGGAGCTGATCCTTAAGCTCCCTCAACTCACCTAGTGCTATCTGATATGGCAAAATAGAAATGGGCCGAGTGCCTGGCTCAACATCAATACTTAAGTTAATGTGACGATCAGGAGGAAGACCCAAAAGATCAAAAGAAAACACATCCAAATACTCGCAAACCACAAAAACTGACTTAAGAGAAGGTGTGGTGGCACTAGTATCACAGACGTAGGCAAGATAGGCTAAGCACCCCTTCCCAACTAACCGCTAGGTGCTCAGGAAATATATAAATCCCCTCGGCATGTGGCTATCAACACCCTTCTAAACTATAGGAGGGATACCAGGCATTCGTAGAGTAACAATCTTGGTGAAGTAATCCAGGACTGCATGGTAAGGAGACAACTAATCCATGCCTAATATCACATCGAAATCAACCATATCAAGCACAATTAAGTCTATCCACGTGCCATACCCCAGGATAGTCACCACATAAGCTCGATACACCTGATCCACTACTAAGGAATCTCCTACTGGGGTAGCTACACACAGGTGTGCAAGCAAAGACTCACAAGCAGACTCTAGGTGAGTAGCATAATAAGCAGATACATAGGAGAATGTAGACCCCAGATCAAACAAGGCATAAGCAAACCAATGACAAAGAAAGATCATACTTGTGATGATAGCATCTAAAGCCTTGGCCTTTGTCTGGCCCAGAATTGCATACATGTGGCCCCAACCACCACGACCACCTGATTTACCAGACTGAGGACCACCTCTAGCATCTAGGGGACCACCACTACTACCCTGTGCACTGCCTCTGGCCGGTGGTGCTGGAGCCTTGGGGGCCTGAACCATCTGATCATGTCGCCTATGGTGCTGCACTGATGGACACACTCTAGCAAAGTGGCCTATCTCGCTACACTCAAAACACCCCTAGCCAAACATACTCCGCTGTGAAGACCCGACTGAATCAAAATGACTAACATGACCCGTGGACCCTGAATGAGAACCTCGTGAAGCTAGAACAATACTCTAGCTACTATGATCCTCAGCAATCTATAAAGCTACATGAATATGAAGGCTTGACTAGAAACACTATTGGTGTTGACCCCTACTAAAGTAGCCTCTACCACGTGCTTGTAAACCACTGAAACTGCCCTAATGGCGGGGCCTCTTATCATTTCCCCCTTGGGCTTCACGAAGTACCCTCTCAATAGTGCCATCATGGTCTACTACCTTTAGAAAGGATTGACCTGATGCTACCATACCCTCTGTAGCCACCTGGAGCTGAAAAGTCAATCCTCGGACAAAACGACACATCTTCTCATGCTCAGTGGGCATAATCATAGTGGCGTGCCTAGCTAATTGATGGAAATGAACCTCATACTCTGAAACAAACATGGAGCCCTGCTCCAACCCAGAGAACTGATCCATCAACCTCTATCTCAAGCTACACAGTACATACTTCTCCAAAAAAGATGCAGAGAACTGTGTCCAAGTAATCGGAGGTGACCCGGCTGGCCTACAAGCTACATACGACCTCTACCACTATTTTGCTGGACTATCCAGCTGAAATGAGGTGTAATCTGCTCCGTTCAACTCAACCAACCCCAAATCATGTAATCTCTCCTGGCAACTAGTCAAAAACTCATGCACATTCTCCCTAGGAGCATCTTAAAACTTCAGAGGACCCAATCTCAGAAACCTACCAAGAATCTTTTGCTTCTCAGAAGACATAACGGGCCCGGCTAGAATAGGTGGGTTAACTATAGGGACTGGCAATACCTCCAATCGGGGAGCCGCAGTAGTAGGCTATGCTCCTAAACCCTGTGCCATTGCCTGGCTGAAGTCTGATCCTTGTCTCTAACCTGAGAACAAATCAGAGTACCGGGCAAAGCTGCTGGTGGAGTCATAGCCTTAAGAAAAGCAAGTAATCATAGCAAAGTGACCTGTAGTACTAGAGTATCCATGAAACCTGCTAGCTACTGGGCTAGCCCCACACCCTATGGCTCATAGTGTACCTCCTCAACCACAATATCAAGCTCTGGTGATGGTAACCTTGTCTGGGCATGAGCTAGCACCACAACCCATCCCCTACCTCAACCTGTGGGCCGACCCCTACCCCGTCCCCTAGATAGGGCTATAACTGTAGGTTTGGGGGTCTCATCCTCATCGGCTGCTGATCTTGTCCAAACCATCTGAGAAAGAGTGAAACAAAAGATACTTAGAAGTTGATAAAGTCAAGGACGCATGATAAGGAATCAAATAAGATGGAATATTTCTTAAGAATGTCTTATAGCCTCTCGTAGACAGGATACATACGTCATCATACTAATCTACGAGACTCTACTAGATACTTTTCTCTTGTATTGGCAAGATCGGTGAACCTAGGACTATGATACCACTCTGTCAAAACCCAAAACTGGGACATGATGGCACTTACATAACCCCCCAGTAGGCAAGAGAACCCAATAACATGGAATATAAAATAAAGCAGTTTAATGTAAGGAAAGCGGAAGAGAAATATAAGAGAATAGGGCTAACAATATATATACAGACCAACTATAATAAATATATATAAATGGCCCTAAAGTGACCAAGAAGACAAAATATACACAAGAACCAACCAGACCTGGTGTCATCGGTACAAGAGCGCCTAAAGTATGGAGTAGCTATACAACAAACTATGTCTATCCAAAATACAAAAATATAGACAGAAAAGCAGAAGGAAAGTAGTAAAAGATTCCAAAATGCCGGGAGCTCACTACGATCACAACTGGCCTCGAATGATAGGAGGATCAACGAGGGTGGCTTGTACTAGGTGCTGCATCAAAAAAAGATGCTGAGTGTAGTATGAGTACCATAACAATGGGTACCTAGTAGGCATCATATGCCGATCGAGCGCAGAAAGATAATATATAATATAAATTATAGAAAAGTAAACTAACTACAGGGATCCACCTAAATCTAGTTATAAATAGAAAGCATAACTAACCGAGCTAATAGAGTAGAAGACAATAATAACCAGAATGAAATCAAGGCAAAAGGCAATCCAAGTACACTCAAGCATAATGCAATGCAATGAGGGATGATATGATGCATAAATGTATAAAAAGTAAAACTCGAAATAACGCATCGGGACACTTGGAAATTAACATTGGACTCATCAACATATGTATAGAAAGTATAAACCCGGAATAACATATCAAGGTGCCCAGAATCGATCATCCAACTCATCAACAAAAAAGTAAATGGAGAAAAGATCCGGAAGCGTTCCTTGAATCAACATAAAAGTACTACTTTTCCTTTCCTTTCCAAAAAATCAGTAATAAAAACTGAGGTAACTCGTTTAAAATATGGAAATCATGATAACCATAGTAAATCTCCAGTTTGAACCAAAAACCTTGAAAAATCTTTTTTTCTGTACCGCTAGGTACGCAAATGCAGTATGAGCATATAACTTTCCAAATCCAAAGAATATACCACATAAGCAAGGTAAACAGGGCAAAACACCCTCCAAATAAGTGGACTAACCTAGAACTCCATCTAATCCGTGCTATGGCCTCGGGCCCACAGTTATACACGACGGTAAAATAAAGCAAAAAGAATGGAAAATAACTACAAAAATAACTAAAAGCATCTACTCTACCTTTAAAACCTCCTAAAAGCATACTAAAGATTTTAGTCTAGCCACAGTAACTCAACAAGCTCCTAAACTAAGGCTAAACATGAAATAATTCTAATCTATGATTTGAAATGGCCAAATTATATGAGTCACAGTATTTAAGCCTAATTCTAACTAAACTCAATCTAGAAAGTAAACCGTAACCTACCTCGGGGATGAACCACAAATATGAACCATCACTCATGTGCCTTCCCCTTCTAAACACCCTTAGAAAGCTACCATGCTATCACAAACACATTTCAGGTGTCAAGATGAGAAGAATGACATCCATACTACTATATGGAAAATCGGGCCAGAAATTGAGTCAAAAAATGACCCTCGGGGCCCCTGTAATGAAATAGAAAACAAAATTTACAATTATGTCTGCAACAGGTTAAGGAACCCATGCCCAAAAGTTGAGCGCGAACGAGACTCATTTTGGGGCCTAAAATATCCCCGAATTTCACTAGTTCAAAGAGAATTTTAAAAAGGGAAAACGATGGGAATTATCGGAAGCAATGAGAATTAAAAAATGAAAAAGAGAAGAGGGATACAAAGGGACTTACCAGAGCAAGAGGGATGAATAATTAAGATTAGAGATCAGAGCTTGGGAGCTTGTCAATGGAGGAAACTCATTTTTGAGGTGAAGAAAACAAAGTAGGCAGCTTATATAGCTGCCAGGGGTCCTTCATCACGATTGCGAAGGACCCTACACGGTCGCGAAGAATGACCTGGCCAGACCATCGTGATGGTCCATTCACGCGATCATGAAGAACAAGCTGGAGCAAGTCCCAGCCGGCCTTCATCATGATCATGAGGAGCCACCCTCTTAATAATTATGGTAAAAAAGCTAGACCATCACGAACGCGATGACCACCTCACAGTCGCGATGACCAAAATAGTTTGCAAAAGACAACCGCAACCAGCTAAACTCTAAGGCTAAAAAGTCTCTGGATTGGCCCGCGGGACTCATCTGGGACCCCGTGCACATAAATGAACTATGTTATTCAACTAATAACTCCACACTCAATAGAAATTACAAAAATCCCAATAGATATCGTTTTAATGAAAAGTGGGCTCCATGCCTAAGAACAAACTTTTATCAAAACAGAACCTAATAGCCCAAAATGAGTCTAGAAGCCTCAAAATCCAAACCAAGGGTCCCTCTAGCCTAAAGTCAACATTCCGGAGCTAACAACACTGACGGAATTTCCATTCGAGGCCGTATTCTCCAAATGTTGACCAAAGTCAACTCTACCAGCCCAATTGACTTGAAAACACAAATAATAAGATAAAACCAAACTGAAGGCTCCCAGACTCCACCAAGGGTCCTACTAGACCAAAATTCTCATTTTAGAGCAAATAGAACTGCCAAAATTTGATTTTGAGCGTGTTTACCAAGAATATTGACCGAAGTGAAATATTTTCCTAAGTTTAAGTTTGAAAACAGGAAAATAATCATAATGACCTAACGAACGGCCTGGGCACCAAATCGTCAGTCCTGGTAAGTCATAAATAACCTATAGCTGCTGAGGGAATGCTCAAAACTCAAAAAAAGAATGAAAAAATAGAAAATGACCTGGAGGGCTATTACATGCTATTATTTGGGATTGTTTTTACCTCAAAAAATCATATGGTCATGTATTGGATTAAATCTATTCAAAACTATTTCTTAGGTCTACATCTATATGTGAAATAATCCCTCTTTGCTATAAGTAGTCAAATTGGTTGGAGTGCATTTATTTGAATGAATGTTATGCTTATCTCCCATGATTGACTTCATATGAGTTTTGTTTGTTAATGATATGGAATAAGATAAGCACACAAGATAGTTGAAGTATAAACTATTGATCTAGTAATATTATAGATCAGCTAGAAGTTTAATTAATCATAGAGATGTTAGCTTCATTAGTTGATATCTTATTGAAGTTTGTGCTAAATTGATTTTGCAGATAATGAGCCTCTTTTCATTCTCTTTTTTTAATAACTCTCATGGTTGTTTTTCTATTTTTTATGCATTTAGATAACTTTACCTTTTATCACTATTGTCTTATGATATTTGTGGTTTGCAGGTGTAGGTGGTATGGTTCTCGAGGTCGTTGAATGAGAATTAAACAAGTTTTCATTTTGGAAAGTTGAAAAGTTGATGTGGTTGACTTTAGTTAACATTCATAGAATTTGAGCTCGTATCAAAATTCTGTCACCGCCATCAACTAAGGAACATGATTTTTGGGTTAATAGAACTATTGTTTCAGCTCCTGAAATATTTAGATAAGTTTTGAAAGAGTTTTCGAGTTTTAAAAGTTGAAAACTTAAGGAAGTTGACCAAAGTCAATATTTGAGGTTATAAAGGTAATTTTCAAGTTTCAATGATTCCACTAGGTCCAAAAGGTGAGTTGTGGTCTAGTTGAAGATTTGGTTCAGTTCCCGAGGCTCTTGAATGAGTTCTGAGTCATTATTTGGAAATTTAGAGATTTCTAAGTTAAGAGTTCACTTCGATCAACATCTGATGAAGATGACCCCATTTGAGTGTTTTGATAATTCCATCAGGTCTGGAAAGTATTTTACAAGGGGTTTGCACTATTGATTTGGGTTCGGGAGGTCTTAGATGAGTTTTGGGTACTTGTTCAGAGTTTGAAGTTTTTCATTATTGCGATTTAATATTATCACCTGAAGAAAATAAGATATTTTTGTAGTTTGAAATGGTACCATTAGATCCATACTGAAATTCTAGAAACAACTCAAAAAGAATCATCACATTTTGAATCCGTATAAGGAAGTTATGCCCTTTTTAGTGAAGTATAACATTATTGGTGCTGGTGCATCGCGGTGCAGAAAAAGGGCCGTACTAGCGGACCTGCAGGTGCAAAAATGGATTCACAGGTGTGGAAAGTCTGCAGGAGCGAAGGGAGAATCGCTGGTGCGAAGCCTCCAGTGCGGAAAATAGTCTACTGAAGCGGAATCGCTGAGTTATAAAGTCATAAACCGCATCTATTTGATATTTTTGACATTTTAGGAGCTAAGGAGCTCCGATTGAGGTGATTTTTGATGCATTTTTATCGTATGATCATTGGGTATGTATTTATACCCTCCTTTTATTTATTTTCCAAGGATATATATTTTGTTTTTCATGATTTTGATTCATAAAATTGAGATTGGAAATCCCAAAGTTATGAAATCAAAAGGTTTTCATTTTATGATCAATATGTGATGGGTTTTCATTGATTTTTAAAAATTAAGGTCGTTGTAGTATGAATAAGCTTATTTTGAGATTAATTTACTGAATTATTGTTTATCTCATCATTTTAAACCGCATATGAATATAGAAATTGGTTTTTTTTGCCTAAAGTTAAGAGATCGTATTTTGATGATTTCAAGGTCGATTTTAACTCTGTTTTTGATGAAATTATATATTTAAGCTCCTTAAGTTATGGGTAATATAATTTTTAAATAATATTCTAGTTTTTCTCTTGTGGGCTCGCGGTTGAATTTTTATCACGATCAAATGACCATGAGTGACACCCACACTAACACGCCTGTGGGAGAACCAACCAACCCAAAACTTAAGCTTATACTTAGCCAATTTTAATAGAGATAAATAAACCAACATCAATTAAGTCATAAGAAAGTCACAAATATAAATAAGTATGTGAAGAAATTCACTAACTACAACATTCCCAAGAACTGAAAATCATCGTACAAGAGCTCTAGTCCAAAACAATGCCTAAGATATCCAAAATGACTAAAATAGTAAAAATAGCAAGAGTTATTGTTCGGAAGAAGGACAATAACTTGCAGAGGATCCATGGCAGCATGAGAAGTAGTTCTTACCTTTGGATCTATAGTCAACTGCCTATTCTAGCCGAGGTCGCGTCTCAGTATCTGGAATACAGTCTGCACTCAACAAAAGAATAGTACAAGGTAGTATCAGTATAAAATACTATGTACTGGTAGGTGTCATAGACCCACTCAGGTTAGAATAAGTGTATAGCCAAACCAAATAACAAGTAAAAGGTATTTCAACACTTAGCATGTAATTCAGTCAACAAATAGTCATCTCAAATCAAGTCAACAACAATAATCTTAGGTACAGATAAGTCACTAGATGTCATCAATATAATTAAAGAGTAATCACTTTCAATAGTTATTTCACATGGAATCCTTGTCCATCTAGTTTCCCATTAATGTAATCGATATCTCTGTCTCATCTCAGTTCACAACCAGCTCACTATAAAAGATAGTATAACAATGAAATGCTAAATAAAAGAGTGTACATACATGCTAAGGGTCTTATTTCTGCCTACTAGTCATGACCTGCAGGGGACCCTAGGTGTCTATGTACTATACCGACGTGGTATTTGATCCACAATAATCATATCAATATCCATGTCAAGGTTACTAGAAGACCTATCCCTCATGGTAGTACCAGTGCCTCAAAGAACACTTATACGTGTTCATCTCAACTCACTAATAACTTCTTACACATCTAACTTATTCATCAAAGCAAAATAGAAAAATATATGCAATTCAAACATGTCTGAAGACCAATCAAAAGTCACTTAATTTCAACTACATACAATGTAATAAAATAAGTCTCAACTCCAGTTAAAATCATAACCTACCTCGAGTGAAAAATAACCACCCGCAAGCTAACTCAGAACTGCCTTGCTGTAACACTCTAGAATTTGAACCAACATTTAGACTATAAAATCCAGCTGAACTTTGCAATTTTAGGTCCCAGGGGGAGTTGCCACGGGCCGTCGACCTAGACATGGGAACTATCCTAGCTTCTCAGCCCTGATGGGCTGGCTCATGAGATGTGGGAGCTCCCACACGCTATGAGAGCCAGCCGTGGGAGCTAGCCAGTAGCTCAGTCAGCCTCCATCAGCATGATGATTAAGGCCACATGCTGTGGGAGATCCCATGAGCCATAAGCCTTGGCCGTGTAAATGATATAGAGGGCTAGCCAGCCAAACCCAATCTGATGGTTATCACCATGGGCAGTGGTGGGTTTGATGGGCCATCGGGTACCCCATCTGGTGGGAAATTTTTTGCAACTTTTATTATAAGTCAGGGGTATCCTGGTATTTTCTTACTCTTTTAAATCCTAAACTAAGTTATTTTAGGCTTATTTTGGAGGGGTTTAATATCACTTAGAGTATTTTCCCCCTCATTCCATCGATTAAATTTCATAGAAAAGAAAAGAACTCTCTTAGGCTCAAGGCTAGAGCTTTCTTCCCCAAAGCTTCAGACTCCATTCTTGGTTCAAGGTTTCTTCTATATTCATTTATGTGGGTATTCAGTAAGGTTTTTGTCGCCCTTATACCCAAACCCTCAGTCTTCTGTTTCAAGAATTCATGATTTACGAAATTTGGGTTCTTACCCTTCTTTGTAGATTTTTATAGAATTTCGTCTTCATGCTTATTACTTGGGTTTTACCCTATTTAAATGTTTTGTATCATAGTTTCAATAATTTTCATGGGTTTCTACAATGATATGAGAATCAAGAATTTAGCCTGAAATTATAGTATTTTCTTATGAATTATTTTCTCTAGAAATTAGCCTAGTCTACTAGATTTCAGTTTTAAGTATGAAATTAGCCAGTTTTTAGCATATTCAGCTTTTTAGAAAAATAAATATTTTTAGACAAGTTAAGTTTTGACATAGCATTCCAGAACTTCGGTTTTTAAAAAGCCATCAAAAATCAGTTTTGGTAGTAGTACTTAGCATCGAGTTGAACTAGGGTTCATCATACTCTAGAGTCTCAGAACTACATACCATGATAGGTTTATTTATCCTTTTAGTTGGGCATCAAAAATAATGATCACGCCAGTCATGCCTCTATACCGTGGCAAGATATATTGGGTACTCTCGATAGGGTATATATATCAGACTCTATTTTTAGCTCACGTGGTTTATGTCGGTTAATAGACTCTCCCACAGATTTAGACTCAGTAGTTATGTACATGGCCCCCCAGTTAAGCTCAGTTCAGCTCAATTTAGTTTAAATTCTTTTACTATGCTAGTCAACATGATTATGAATTTCAGACTTATGCATCTCATGATTTTTGAGCCTTTGTACTATAATTTTAGCGTGCATTATTCTCAGATGTTCATTAATTTTAGTATATATATCAGTAGCCAATTCCTGCTAACCCAAATGGTGGGTTAGCTATCGCCAGAGTCATATATTTCATTCATATAAATCCACCAAAGTTCCATGGGTTAAGGGTTAAAGAGGATCCACAAAACTTCATTGATCAAGTGGAGAAGGATCTTGAGGTGATGCAGGTGACTGATCCTGATAGTGTTGAGATAGCATCTTATCAACTTAAGGATATGGTTCATATCTGGTACACTCAATGGAAGGACAGTAGGGGCAGGAATACAATCCCATGACTTGGGACTACTTTGTTGAAGCTTTTCTAGACAGGTTCTTCCCAAAAGAGTTGAGGGAGGCTAAGATTGAGGAGTTTGTGAATCTGAGATAGGTATCTATGACTTTGGAAGAATATGATTGAAGTTTACTCAGCTCTCTATATATGCACTAGCAATGGTAGTCGAGCCAAGGGACCCGATGCATAATTACATTTCAGATATTTCTGACTTGGTTACGAAGGAATGTAAGACAAGTATACTAGTCAGAGATTCGGACATCTCCAGGCTCATGACTTATGCTCAACAAATGGATGAAGAGAAACTCAAGTAAAGGGAGAGGGAAAATAAGAGGGCTAGGACAGGAAATTTTGACTACTCTCAGCAGAGGTCGGCTGGTGGAAATTGCTCTCAGTTTCATCAGAGATCGTCAGCTCCAACATCTTTATAAGCTAGTGTTCCATCTCCCAGACCTTGATAGGACTAGAGAAATAGGGCAATAGGCTCTAAGTCACAAGGTAGTATTTCAGGTAATCATAATTTTTCAACATGCCTTAAGTGTGGTAAGAATCATCCAGGTGAGTGTTTTGCTGGCAGAGAGGGGTGTTTTGGGTGTGGTCAACTTGGCCATAGGTTGAAGGAGTACCCCTCTGCCAGGCAAAGATAAGGAGAAAATTGAGCTCAGTCTTCTACTTCAGCAGCTCTAATAGGTCACACAATTTAGCATGGTACTACTCCTAGTACTGGCGGTGTTCAGTGCCAGAACTGCCTCTATGCTATGTCATCCCATCAAGATTAGGAGAGTTTCTCAGATGTAGTCACTGGTATGTTATGAGTCTTCTTTATTAATGTTTATGCTTTACTACACCTAGAGGCTTCATTGTCTTTTGTGACCCTATATATTGCTTGCAAGTTTGGAGTTAGTCCTGAAAAACTTTTAGAACCCTTCTCAGTCTTCACCCCAGTTGGTGAGTTAGTCTTAGCTAACAGGGTATAGATAAATTGCCCAGTCTCAGTCCTTTATAGAATTACCTCAGCAGACTTAGTAGAACTAGATATGACCAATTTTGACCTATATCTTCGCATGGACTTGCTGTGTGCATGTTATGCCTCAGTCAGTTGTAGAACTAGAGTCATAAGATTTCAATTTCTAGATGACCCTGTCTTAGAGTAGGGGGATAGTCCTCCAATATCAAAGGATCATTTCATATCTTACCTTAAAGCTAGAAAGAAAATCTCAAAAGGGTATATCTACCACATAGTTTAGGTTAAGGATTCAGAGGTCCAAAACCCCATCTCTCTAGTCAGTTCCAGTAGTTAATGAGTTCGAAGAAGTGTTTCCTAAAGATATGCCCAGAGTCTCTCCCAAGCGAGAGATTGACTTTGGGATAGACTTTCTCCCAGATACACAACCCATATCCATTACTCCTTACATAATGGCTCTATCTGAGCTTAAGGAGTTGAAAGATCAGCTAAAAAACCTCATAGATAAAGGCTTCATCAAACCTAATATCTTTCCATGGGGTGCTCTAGTTCTCTTCATGCATAAAAAATATGGTTCTCTCAGAATATTCATTGACTATCGCCAGTTGAACAAGGTCACAATCAAGAATAAGTATCCTATTCCTAGGATTGATGACTTGTTCGGAAAACTTCAGGGTGCCAGTTTCTTCTCTACGATTGACCTCAAATCCTGTTATCATCAGCTGAGAGTTAGAGAATGTGACATTCCAAAGACAACGTTCAGAACTTAGTATGGTTACTATGAATTTGTAGATATGTTTTTTGGACTAACGAATGCTCCTGCAACTTTTATAGACTTGATGAATAGGGTATCCAAGCAGTACCTAGACATGTTCGTCATTGTCTTTATAGATGACATACTTGTTTATTCTTGGAGTGAGGAGGAGTATGCATGCCATTTAAGGGTTGTGCTGCAGACTCTCAAGGATCACCAGTTATTTGCTAAGTTCAACAAGTGTGAGTTTTGGGTGTAGTCAGTTGCCTTTTTAGGTCCTGTGGTGTCTAAGGAGAGTATTCAAGTAGAGTTGCAAAAATTAAAAGTAGTAAAGAACTAGCCTAGACCCACTTCTTCGATAGACATTGAGAGCTTTTTAGGCTTAGCTGGGTACTACAGAAGGTTTATTGAGGGATTTTCATCCATACCCACCCCATTAACCTAATTGACTTATAAAAATGTTAAGTTCTAGTGGTCAAATGAATGTGAAAAGAACTTCCAGGAATTGAAGACTAGATTGACCACATTCCCAGTTTTGAATCTACCATAGGGTTCAAATGGTTTTGTTGTGTATTGTGATGCATCAAGAGTTGGCTTGGGTGGTGTTTTGATGCAGCATGGTAAGGTCATTGCCTATGCCTCTAGAAAACTCAAAGTTCATTAGAAGAACTATTTGACTCATGATCTTGAATTGGGAGCAGTGGTTTTTGCGTTGAAGATTCTGAGACACTACTTGTATGGTATCCATGCAGATGTGTTTACCGATCATAAGAGTCTCCAGTACATGTTCACTCATAAAGAGTTAAATATTTGTTAGAGAAGGTGGCTTGAGCTTCTCAAGGACTATGACACAAGTGTGCTTTACAATCTGAGTAAGGCCAATATAGTGGCTGATGCACTTAGCAGGTTATCCATGGGTAGTGTGTCACATGTTGAAGAAGGAAAGAAGGAATTATCTAAGGATGTTCATAGGCTTGCTCGTTTAGGGGTTTGTCTTACAGATTAAGTAGATGGTGGTGTTATAGTTTAGAATGGGTCAGAATTTTCTTTGGTAGTTGATATGAAAGAGAATCAAGATAGTGATCCCATCTTGGATCAGTTGAAGGGTGCAGTCCATCAGCAAAGGGTAGAGATTTTCTCCCAAGGGGGAAATGGTGTGATTTGTTACCAGGGTTGGTTATGTGTTCCTAATGTGGATGAGTTGAGGCATCGAATTTTGACAGAGGATCATAGCTCCAGATACTCTATCCATCCTGGTGCGACAAAGATGTACCGCGACCTAAGAGAAGTCTATTGGTGGAATGGCATGAAGAGGAATATTGTAGATTTTGTGGCGAAGTGTCCAAACTGCCAACAAGTAAAGGTAGAACATCAGATACTGAGAGGTATGACTCAATATATTAACCTTCCTACTTGGAAGTAAGATGTGATCAAAATAGAGTTCATTACAGGTTTACCACAGACTCACCAACAAAGTGATTCCATTTGGGTAATAGTGGACATGATGACTATGTCAACCCACTTTTTGGCTGTCAAGACTACTAATTTAATAGAGGATTATGCCAAACTCTACATCCGTGAGTTAGTAAGATTGCATGGAGTTCCCTTATCTATTATCTCAGATAGGGGAACTCAGTTTATATCCCAGTTCTGGAAGTCTCTTAAAAAATGTCTTGGTGCTCATGTTAATCTCAACATAACATTTCACCCACAGACAGACGGCTAGGTAGAGTATACCATCAAGACCTTAGAAGATATGTTGCGGGCTTGTGTAATCGACTTTAAATGTAATTGGGATGATCACTTACCTCTTTTAGAGTTTGCCTATGATAACAACTTTCATTCTAGCATTCAAATGGCTCTTGTAATGGTTGGTTCCGTCATTATGGGTGAACCATTCATGCCAATTCTTAGAGTTAGAAAACTTCGGGTTTGGGAGTTTGAAATTCTAGGCTAGGGTAGTCTCGACTGGTTTTGGAGTGAGGTATGATCTAGGGAAATCCAGGTAAAGATTAGATTAAATATCTTGATTTGAGCTAGTTTTCCATTTAGCTAAGACATAAAGGAGTCTGGGGGACTTTTCAGAATCGAATTCGGGTAAGTAGAACTCCCGGAAATGAGGTTGACGTGAAAGGGTTATTCTGGGATGTCAGGAAAATAAATATGTTGTAAAATGGACCAATTTTGGAGACTTTATGACTTTTTATCCAGTGTCAACCACCATAGTGGTTGACATTCCACCATAGCGACCTCCGCCGTAGCAGAGAAAATACTGCTATAACGGAAGTCAATGCAGTCTGCCTCCGCCATAACGGATGATTCCACTATAGCGGTACCGCTATAGCGGAGCGTACCGCTATTGCAGAGTGCGATGGGAATATAATGCAAAAACTTTCCCAAAATAGTTCTATTTTTATGCAAGATATTTTGGGAGAAAAAAGAGGCGATTTTGGGCAAATTCCATCCGTTTTTCACCATTTTCATCCTAAAGGTAAGGATTCTACTCCCTAAACTCCGTAATATCTTTCCTACGCTATAGAATTACTAGGGGTGGACTTGGGGAAAGGTTTGGGATAACCTAGGATTGTAGAATCTGGGGAAAAAAGGGAATTCTAGGGTGCTAGAGTTCTTGGGTATTGTTTATTGTAAATGGGTAATGATCACTAAGCTTAAATTCTCAAAATGTATCGGTATAAATGATAATCTTAGGTGAATTAATGGCGGAAAAGCCCGAAAAGGGTTGGGATGATCATGGTTTGGTCTGGGGATTAGGATTTTGTATAATCCGGGTAATTTAGGCCAGTTAATTAACTATAGTGTTTATGTGTTTGTTCTAGACCATGAACAAACAAGGGATACTGAAAAAGGGAAGCTCCGGCACTGTAGAGCTTGATTATTAGAGGTAGGTGATAGTTATTGATTCCTGTATACAATGTATATTTGTGTACTTTGGTCTGAGTATTGTATGTGTTGCATGTTTAGGGGATGATTAGGAATGTTTAAGAGTCCTGTTTTCAGTTTTGTGAAATGAACTAGGTGTTATTGCTTGTTGGTTTACAAGTGTTGATTGTTCATTGTTTTTGACTGTGGATTTATGTGACATTCAGTTGGCATAGGTACCACGTCTGGTACGGGTATACTAACGGTTGGCTTGGTTACCATGCTTTGTATGGGATATACTAACGGTTGGCTCGGGTACCATGCCTAGTACAAGAAATACTGACTGGTTGGCTCAGGTACCACACCTGATACGAGTTTACTTATTGAATTGTGCATTTGATTTGGTTCCATGAGTGGACCGAGCTGTGTTTATAAATTATGATATCGCATTTTGGTCCTTGAGAGGCCGAGTTGTTATATTGATCTGTGAGTTTGGACTTGGTGTAGAACGGGTTGTATGTTTGCGTAATACCCTGGAAACTTACTCAACTTTTAAACTCAGAAACTCAGAAAAAAAATTCAGCTTTTCGGGGTTCATAAGTCCAAACCATGGATCATGGTCTAAATCACGGATCGTGGAATAGAGTCGTGGTTTAAGTCTGCCAGGCTCAGACTCTGGTGTGAGAACCATTGAGTTGGTTCTATGGACCATAGTTCAGTCTACGGCCCATCATGTCAACTCGTGGTATCAGACCTGAGGACTGACTGATTCCCAGGAACCACGAGCCAAGTCTACGAACCATGGTTTGATTCACGGACCGTCCTGTTGACTCGTGAAATCTGATCAGAGACCTGCCAAGTCCTTCAAAAATGACGAATGGTTTCTACGGCCCATAGTTTTTACTATGGACCATCCTGTAACTCGTAGAACTTGAATCAGAGGATTGCATATTTCCCAGAAGTTATGGCTCAGGTCTACGAGCCATCGTTCAGTTGATGAGTCATCCTGTTGACTCGTGGTTTACCTTCTGCAGCTTGTTCCTTTGGCCAGGAACGACGGATGGAAACCATGAGCCGTGGTTTGGTCTACGACCCGTGGGATCCATCCGTGGTCCCTGAAAGTCAACTTTTTCCAGCTTTTTCCTAATTATGTCCCAGGGGTATTTTATTTATTACCCACCCTTTTAACTCCTAAATGAGGTCGTTTTGACTATTTCTAGAAGGGTTTTCACCCTCGTTAGCCTAAGTCCCTTCTCAAATTTTCATTTATCTCCCAAAAATGAAAAGAACTCCTTCAAGCTCCAAGTCTCAAGCTCCAAGATCAAGTCTCCTTTTTCTTTTCAAATTCAAGTGGGTTAGCTTTAATGAAGGTATGTGGATATTCAACAATGAGTTCCTTTCACCCTTATGCCCAAAATCCCTAATTCTTATTTTGAATTATGAACTTGTGAAATTAGGGTTTAAATCTAAATTGGGGAAAACTTATCAAATCAGTTTCTATGCATCAATTCATGGTTTCTTATGGTTTATTTATAATTTGATTGAGATTCCTTAATCGATTTCGAAAGCCCATATGTTGTTGATGAGTTTTAGCATGATTTCATTGAATTTCATTTCTTCAAGTAAAAATTGGCATGTTTAGATAACATGACTTTTACTTTCATGAAATTGGATGCCTAATTCTTTAAACCATGATATTAGAAGGGAAAGTGTATTTTGAATTATGGTTTTGCAAAGCATTAAGACTCATGACTTGTGAATTTCATGACATCAGATATGTCCTTATGCTTTTCCAACAGTTTTGGACATTAGATATGTCCTTATATTTTATGAAAGGTTTGGCATCCAGATATGTCTACCTAAGTTATGAATAGATTTGACATCAGATATGTCACCAGTATTATGATCTATACGTATATGTTTTAGGAGTAGTATTAGCACGGAGTTGGATAGGGTGAGAGTACCCATGGTCCCAGAACTACGTGCCCCCATAGGTTCTAAGTCCCTCAGTTGGGCATCATATTTAGTGATCACGCCACAATCATGACTCTATACCCTGGCAAGGTATATTGGGTCCTTTCGATGGGGAGTATACATTGGATTCCATTTAGCTCACATGGTCTATGTCGGTTAGAGAACCTCCTATGGAAACAATATCAGGTTTTAAAATGCATTGACTCCTTGCTTTCAGACTTTAGAACTATTATGATTGCTCATGATATTTTGTATATCTTACTTTGGCATAACATTGAGTCTCTTGCATTTCAGTTTTACACTTATAGCATGATCTCAGTTTTACACGTGTTATTAGGATGCTCATCTCAGATTCATGCATATCTCACATACTCGGTACATCCTATAGTACTGACGCATTTTATGCTGCATCCTTTACGATGCAGATTCAAGTTCCTGCCCTCAGACACGTGGCTAGATTATGCTATATACTCAGCTAATTATTGGTGAGTCCTCATTATTCGAGGACCGGAGTTTTGTTAGTATTTTATGTATTTTTCCTTTGGATTATCTGAGTTAGTTGTGGTCTTATCCCATCAACTCTTATTTCAAATTTAGAGGCTTCAGACATAGCTAGTTTGTATTCTGTACGGGTTCTTGTAGACTTTTGCTATTTCAGTTATGGATTCCTATCTCCTCTCTATGTATACTTCCGCTTATTTTCCTTAAGTTTATCTTAGTATGCTATGACGAAGGGTTAATCTAGGGAACTCGTGTCCCGAATCCCGTGTTACATCTAGGGGGTAGCCTCGGAGCGTGACAAACTGGGTATCAAAGCCTCAGGTTCAAGAGTCTTAGGATGTCTGAAGCCACATCGAGTAGAATCTCATTCATGTGTGTGAAGCACGCCACACAAATGAGGGAGAGGCTATGAGATGTTTTAGAAAATGTTCATTTCCTTCATGATCATATCGTGCGAAAGAGTTTAACTCTAATGTCTCTCTAATCCCTTTCTTGTACGTTTCAGATTATACCTCGACGTGCTATGTCTAATCGAGCTGCTTGGAATTCTGCTCCTCCAGTTTTGACCCCTGAGGGCATGAATAAGGAATTCAGGAATGCCATCCATTTTCTAGCCCAGACTATGGCTGCTCAAGCCAATCAGCCTGTTCCTATCCATGTCCACCCTCAAGGTGAGGTAGCAGCCTGGGTTCGTGATTTTGTCCAAATGAACTCACCTGAATTTTGGGGTTCGAAGGTGGGTAAGGACCCACTTAGCTTTATTAATGAGGCAAAGAAGATCTTTGATGTTATGTAAATGGGTGATGTTTATTGTGTGCAGCTTACGTCCTATCAACTCAAGGATGTGGCTCATATCTGGTTCACGCAATGGAAGGAAGCTTGATCTAGGGATGAGGTCCATATGACTTGGGAGTGTTTCGAGAGGGCCTTTCTCTATCGGTTCTTTCCCCGACAGTTGAGGCAAGCGAAGGCTGAGGAGTTTGTGAACTTGAGACAGGGGTCAATGTCAGTCAAAGAGAATAGTTTGAAGTTCACTCAGTTGTCAAGATATGCCCCCTCTATGGTAGCAGACCAGCAAGATCAGATGAGCAAGTTTATCTATGGGGTTTTGGATATGGTGAAGAAGGAGTGTAGGTCTGCTATGCTGTTGAGTGATATGAATATTTCCAGACTCATGCTCACTAGATTAAGGGAGACAAGCTTAGGGAGATGGCTAGGGAGAAAAAGAGGGCTAGATCCGAGAGTTCAGGTTGTGTCCATCAGAAGTTCGGAGGTGGACATCCCTCTTCCTTTTAGAAGAGGTTATCAGGGCTCATGCATTCTTTAGCCAGTGCTCCTTCTCAGGCATCCGGTCCCCATCATGATCAGTCCAGTAGAGGTACGGGCTCTTATTTTCATTGGAGTGGTGCAAATGGGTCTTCCTACCCCATTTGTACCAAGTGTGGAAAGACTCATCCCGGTGAGTGTCTAGTCGGTAGAGAGGGTTATTTTGGGTATGGTCAGGTTGGGCACATGATTCAAGATTGCCCTTCAGCTAAGAAGGGATAGGGTGGTAGCAGGGCTCAGTCTTCCCCAGCATCTCCAGGAGGTCGACCAACCCAGCAAGGCATCACTTCTAGTTCTGGTGGTCAGCGCCAGAACTGCCTTTATGCTATGTTCTCTCTCCAGGACTAGGAGAGCTCTCCTGATGTTATCATTGGTATGTTGAAAGTTTTTTCTCTAGATGTATATGCTTTGTTGTACCCCGATGCCTCTTTGTCTTTTGTGACCCCTTATGTAGCATGCAAATTCAAAATTTGTCCTGAATTTCTTTAAGAACCCTTTTGTGTATCTACTTCTATTGGTGAGTCAGTACTAGCTAGAAAAATCTACCAAAATTGCCCTATCTCAGTCCTTCACAGAGTCACTTTAGTGGATTTAGTAGAGTTGGAGATGACTGATTTTGATGTTATTCTTAGTGTGGATTGGTTGTATGCTTGTTATGCTTTGGTTGATTGTCGTACTCGGGTTGTCAGTTTTAAGTTTCCAAATGAACCCGTCTTAGAATGGCAAGGTAGTCCCCCATCCTCAAAAGGTCATTTCATATCTTATCTTAAGGCTAAAAAGATGATTTATAAGGGTTATGTTTATCATATAGTTCGAGCCATGGACACACAGTCCGGAACCCCATCTCTTCAGTCTGTTCCTGTTGTGAATGAGTTCCTAGAAGTATTTCCCAAGGATTTGCATGGAGTCCCTCCCGAGCGGGACATTGACTTTGGGATAGACCTTCTCCCAGATACGAATCCTATCTCTATTCCTCCCTATAGAATGGCTCTCGTGGAGCTTAAGGAATTGAAGGATCAGTTGAAGGATCTTCTTGATAAGGGTTTTATCGGTCCTAGCATTTCTCTATGGGGTGCCCTAGTCTTATTTGTGCGAATGAAAGATGGTTCCCTCAGGATGTATATTGACTACTATCAATTGAACAAGGTCACAATCAAGAATAAGTATCCCATTCCTAGGATTGATGACTTGTTTGATCAGCTTCAGGGTGCTAGTTTCTTCTCCAAGATCGACCTTAGATTCGGTTATCATCAGCTTTATGTTCGAGAGTGTGATATTCCAAAGAGAGCCTTCAGGACTTGGTATGGTCATTATGAATTTGTTGTTATGTCTTTTGGTCTAACGAATGCTCCCGCAGCCTTTATGGATTTGATGAACTGTGTGTTCAAACAGTATTTAGATATGTTTCTAAATATTATGCACACCATTTGAGAGTGGTGTTGCAAACTCTCAAGGACTGGCAGTTATTTGCTAAGTTTAGCAAGTGTGAGTTTTGGATGCAGTCTGTTGCTTTTTTGGATCATATCGTGACTAGCGATGGTATTAGAGTTAATTCCCAAAAGATTGAGGCAGTAAAGAACTGGACTAGACCCACTTCCCCGTCTGATATTTGAAGCTTTTTAGGTTTGGCTAGTTACTACAGGAGATTTGTAGAAGGGTTTTCTTCTATTTCTTCCCCTTTGACTCGGTTGACTCAAAAAAAGGTGAAGTTTCAGTGGTCTGATCTATGTGAGAAGAACTTTCAGGAATTGAAGACTAGATTGACCACCGCTCCAGTGTTGGCTCTACCCGAGGGCCTAGATGACTTTGTTATGTATATTGACGCTTCTAGGATTGTTTTGGGTTGTGTCTTGATGTAGCGTGGTAAAGTGATTGCTTATGCTTCAAAGCAGTTTAAGACTCATGAGAATAACTACCCTACTCATGATCTTGAGTTGGCAGCCGTGGCTTTTTCTTTGAAAATTTGGAGACATTATTTGTATGGTGTGCATGTGGATGTTTTCACCGATCATAAGAGTCTTCAGTATGTGTTCACTCAAAAGGAATTGAATTTGCGACAAAGGAGATGGCTTGAGCTTCTTAAGGATTATGATATGAGTGTGCTTTACCATCCGGGTAAGGCCAATGTTGTGGAAGATGCACGTAGTAGATAATCCATGGGTAGTGTCTCTTTAGTCAAAGACGGGAAGAAGGAATTGGTTAAGGAGGTTCATAGGCTTGCTCGATTGGGAGTTTTCCTTATGGACTCGACAGAAGGTAGTGTTATCGTTCAAAATGGTTCAGAATCATCTTTGGTAGCTGAAGTGAAGGCAAAGCAAGACAGTGATCCTATTTTTCTTCAGCTAAAGGGTGCAGTCTATCAACAAAGGGTTGAGGTTTTCTCCCAAGGGGGAGATGGAATGCTTCGTTATCAGGGTCGATTGTGTGTACCAGATGTAGATGGGTAGAGACAGAAGATTTTGACTGAGGCTCATAGTTCCAGATATTCCATTCACCCCAGTGCCACAAAGATGTACCATGATCTATGGGAAGTCTATTGGTGGAATAGTATAAAGAGGGACATAACCGGTTTTATGGCTAAGTGTCCCAACTGTCAGCAAGTGAAGGTAGAGCATCAGTGACCGGGTGGCATGATTCAGTATATTGACCTTCCTACTTGGAAGTGGGAAGCAATCAATATGGACTTTATTACTGGGTTGCCTCGTACTCGAAGGCAACATGATTCAATTTGGGTGATTGTTGACCAGATGACAAAGTGATGCCACTTCTTGGCTGTTAAGACTACTGATTTAGCAGATGATTATGCCAGACTCTACATCCGTGAGATAGTTCGATTGCATGGTGTTCCTTTGACTATTATTTCAGATAGAGGTACTCAGTTTACCTCCCAGTTTTGGAGATCATTTCAGAGAGGTCTTGGTACTCAGGTGAAGCTTAGCACATCATTTCACCCATAGACGGATAGCCAAGTAGAGCGTACTATTCAGACCTTGGAGGATATGCTGAGAGCTTGTGTGATTGATTTTAAAGGTAATTGGGATGATCACTTACCTCTTATCGAGTATTCCAACAACAAAAGCTTTCACTCTAGCATCCAGATGGCTCCGTATGAGGCACTTTATGGTCGAAGATGTAGATCTCCTATTGGTTGGTTTGAGGGAGGTGAGGTAGCTTTAATTGGTCCAGATTCAGTTCATGATACCATGGAGAAGGTTTAGCTGATTAGGGAAAGATTGAGGACCGCTCAGAGTCAACATAAATCATATGAGGATGTAAGGAGGAGGGAGTTGGAATTTGAAGTCAATGATTGGGTTTTTCTGAAGGTGTTACCCATGAAAGGTGTGATGATATTTGGCAAGAAAGGGAAGCTTAGTCCCTATTTTGTAGGTTCTTATCGGATTCTGAGGAGAGTTGGTAGCGTTGCTTATGAGTTGGATTTGCCAACAGAGTTAGAAGCGGTTCATCCGGTTTTCCATGTTTCCTTGTTGAAGAAGTGTGTTGGTGATCCAACCTTGATTATTCCTTTGGAGGATGTAGGTGTGAAGGATAGTCTCAGTTATGAGGATGTTCCCATGGATATCTTTGATCGTCAGATTCTGAGGTTGAGAAACAAAGAAGTCACTTTGGTAAAAGTTCTTTGGAGAAATCAGCTTGTTGAAAGAGCTACTTAGGAAGCAGAATCATCCATGAAAGCCAAGTATCCTCATCTCTTTCCTTCAGATCCCGTTTCAGCTTGAGGTAATATTTTTCTCCTTCGTATGTCCCTCCTACCCTACTCCACTAGTTGCTCACATAATTCTAGCATGCATTCATGTTTTCGAAGTTGATTCAGTCATTATTTAAGTTGAAAAGTTCAGTTTCCATGTTTATTCCTTGGTTTCCATGTTTTTTTGTTGGTTGGAATGTCGTTCTCTCCAGTTTTCCTTGCTTAGTCTTCATTCGAGGATGAATGATCCCAAGGGGGAGATATTGTAACACCCCAAAAACTTATTCAACTTTTAACTCAGAATCTCAGAAAAAATTTCAGCTTTTCAGGGTTCACTAGTCCAAACCACGGACCATGGTCTGAATCATGGATCATGGAATGGAGTCATGGTTTAAGTATTCTAGGCTCAAACTCTTGTCTGAGAAACATGAGTAGGTTCTACGGATCGTAGTTCAATCTACGGCCCATCCCATCAACTAGTGGTATCAGACTTGAGGACTGACTGATTCCCAGGAACCACGAGTCAAGTCTATGGCCCGTAGTTTGATCCATGAACCGTCCTGTTGACTCGTGAAATCTGATCAGAGACCTTCCAAGTCCTTCAGAAATGACAAATGGTTTCTACGGTCCGTAGTTTGTACTACGGACCATCCTGTAACTCGTAAAACTTGATTCAGAGGATTGCATGTTTCTAAGAAATTACGGCTCAGGTTTATGGGCCGTCGTTCAGTTGTCGAGTCATCCTATTGACTCATGGTTTAACTTCTGTAGCTTGTTCCTTTGGCTAGGAACGACGGATGGAAACCACGAACCGTGGTTTGGTCTACGACCCGTGGGATCCATCCGTTGTCCCTGAAAGTCAACTTTTTCCAGCTTTTTCCTAATTATGTCCCAGGGGTTATTTTAGTCATTACCCACCCTTTTAACTCCTAAATGAGGTCATTTTGACTATTTATAGAAGGGTTTTCACCCTCGTTACCCTAAGTCCCTTCTCAAATCTTCATTCATCTCCCAAAAAGGAAAAGAACTCCTTTAAGCTCCAAGTCTCAAGCTCCATATCAAGTCTCCTTTTTCTTTTCAAATTCAAGTGGGTTAGCTTCAATCAAGGTACGTGGGTATTCAACAATGAGTTCCTTTCACCCTTGTGCCCAAAACCCCTAATTCTTATTTTGAATTATGAACTTGTGAAATTAAGGTTTAAATCTAAATTGGGGAAAACTTATGAAATCAATTTCTAAGCATCAATTCATAGTTTCTTATGGCTTATTTATGATTTGATTGAGATTCCTTAATCGATTTCGAAAGACCATATGTTGTTGATGAGTTTTAGCATGATTTCATTAAATTGCATGTCTTCAAGTAAAAATTGGTATGTTTAGATAACATGACCTCTAGTTTCATAAAATTGCATGTCTAATTCTTCAAACTATGATATTAGAAAGGAAAGTGTATTTTGAATTATGGTTTTGCAAAGCATTAAGACTCATGACTTGTGAATTGCATGACATCAGATATGTCCTTATGTTTTTCCAACAGTTTTGGACATTAGATATGTCCCTATATTTTATGAAAGGTTTGGCATCCAGATATGTCTACCTAAGTTATGAATAGATTTGACATCATATATGTCACCAGTATTATGAGCTATACATATATGTTCTGGGAGTAATATTAGCACCGAGTTGGACAGGGTGAGAGTACCCATAATCCCAGAACTATGTGCCCCCATAGGTTCTAAGTCCCGTCAATTGGGCATCAGATTTAGTGATCACGCCACAGTCATGCCTCTATACCCTGGCAAGATATATTGGGTCCTTTCAATGAGGCGTATACATCGAATTCCATGTAGCTCACATGGTCTATGTCGTTTAGAGAACTTCCCACAGAAACAGTATAAGGTTTTAAAATGCATTGACTCCTTGCTTTCGGACTTCAGAACTATTATGATTACTTATGATATTTTGTATATCTTACTTTGGCATAGCATTGAGTCTCTTGCATTTTAGTTTTAAACTTATAGCATGATCTCAGTTTTATACGCGTTATTATCATACTCATCTCAGATTCATACATATCTCACATACTCGGTACATCCTATAATACTGATGCATTTTTGCGCTGTATCCTTTTATGATGCAGATTCAAGTTCCTTCCCTCAGACACGTGGCTAGATTATGCGAGATACTCAGATGATTATTGGTGAGTCCTCATTTTTCTAGGACCAGAGTTCTACTAGTATTTTATGTCTTTTTCTTTGGATTATCTGAGTTAGTCGGGGTCTTGTCCCATCAACTCTTATTTTAGATTTAGAGGCTTCAGACATAGCTAGTTTGTATTATGGACAGGTTCTTGTAGACTTTTGCTATTTCAGTTATGGATTTCTATCTCCTCTTTATGTATACTTTCACTTATTTCCCATAAGTTTATCTGAGTATGCTATGACCGAGGGTTAATATAGGGAACTCATGTCCCGGATCCCGTATTACGTCTAGGGGGTAGCCTCGACGCATCATAGTTTTACACTTAGGTGTTGTCTAGAGGGGATCTAGGGTGGGTTCGGGATATATAATGCAGTATAATTATTGTTTATTGTGGATTGTTGATCATAGTTGTGAAAGTGGATTACATGTGGGGACAAGCTAGGGAGAGACTTGTAGTCTAAAAGTAACTATTGGCTTGTTTACATGTTTCCTATTCTATTAATTGAATTTTGTACTATTCATATACTGTTTATTTGGAACTGGCTGATGATTCTACCAGTACACAGTGGTTACGTACTGACACTGCACTTGCATTTCTTTTGTGAGTACAGGAAATTTTTTGGTGGTTGACGCACGACCTCACCTGTAGGCCTAACACTTCAAGATATCAAGGGTGAGCTATTCAATTGAGCTGCCTTGGTTTCTTTCTTATTGTTTGTAGCCCACTTTTTTTCGGCTTAGACTATTGCTTATTTTGGGGTTGCATCCCCGTACTCTAGATTTTGGTAGCATTTTGGTACGATGACTTTCAGATTCTAGGGAGGGATTTTGTGCAGGTTATTTCTAAAAGATTTAGACTGTTTTGAATTGCTAGTTTATTTCTTGCATTCTGGTTTTGAGCTATTAGAACGGTTAAGTTTAGGGTCATTGATGGTTCGCTCACCCGGGGGTGGTTGGGTGAGTGCCACCATGGCAGTCTGGGTCGTGACAAATATGGTATAAGAGCCAGGTTCATTGATCTCATTGTACAAAAATAGGTCTAGTAGAGTCTTGCAGAATAGTACAAAGACGTTTGTACTTCTCCGCGGGAGGCTATAGGACTTTAGGAAAAATATCTATTCTTTCTTCCTTCGTGCTGTAACTTGATTCCAATTGGTATCTGGTGATACAAATTAGTATCTGAGTTTTTCACTCTTCTGTCGGCAGATGGTTAACACCAAGAACAATAGAGCTAGAGTGGCGGTCCCAGTAGCAGACCCGTCTGTCAGGGGTAAGGGCAGAGGTTGAGGTAGAGCCACACCTGCCAGGGGTAGAGCTCAAGCTGCTATAGGAGTGCGAGAAGCAACCCCTCCCCCACCTCAAGAAAAGGTTGTCAAAGATGTGGAAGTTGTTGTGGAGGATGATGGGGCGCAAGCGGAGGAAGCACCAGCTGGAGGTGCAGACCTTCCCTCTATGACGCCTGAAGCATTTCAGCAAGCTTGGAACTTCTTGAGTGGTGTGGTTGGTGTCGAAGCCACCCCCATGGGTGTTGCAAATCAGGCTCTGGGCACTCAGCCAGCAGACCTACGGCTCCTAAGATGGATGCAACTTCAGACATCGGTGATTTCTTCAGGCCAATGCTAGGCCCGGTAATGACAGGAAATGAACATGAGATGCTGACTAAGTTTCTCAAGCTAAAACCTCCCACGTTTTAGGGTATTGATAGAAACGATGCGTATGAGTTCATCTTGGTCTGCTATGAAAGGTTGCACAAGCTAGGTATCGTGCGACATCATAGGGTGGAGTTCATCATATTCCAGCTGCAGGGTGATGCTAAGAAGCGATGGAGATCTCATGTGGATTGTCGGTCATTTGTTTTGCCTCCATTAACTTGGGAGGAGTTTCATGCTCTCTTCTTGGAGAAGTATGTACCCCATACTTTAAGGAACCAGAAAAAGGTTGAGTTCTTGGCTTTGTAACAGGGAAACATGTCAGACTCTGCTTATGAGGCAAAAAATCATGCTTTGTATCATTTCGCTACTCAGTTGTTGGGTTAAGAAGAGGATAGGGTTCGATTGTTTGTGAAGGGTCTGAATACTGAACTGCAGGAGTTGTCCATGCACATGACTTTGGCAGGGAAGGGCTTCAATGAAGTGGCAGATTATGTAAAGAAAGTTGAGGGAGTCAAGCAAGCGGGGAAGGCTAAAGTGTTAGGAAAGATACCCCAGAAAGAGGGAAATTATGGTGGCTCGTACTCCAGGGCCCATAATCAGCAGGTATACTCTGCCCATCCTATTCAGTTAGCTTTGACCGCTGCTACAGGCAGTTGTCCGAGAGCTAATCAGTAGTTTTTAGCTCCTAGAAGCCAGGGAGCTTCCTACACATCTGCCAACAGGCCTATACTTGATCGTGGTTGTTTCCATTGTGGTGATCTAGGCCACTTTAAGAGGGAGTTCCCTCACATGCAGACTGATAATCAGGTTCAGCAGCAATCTAAGGCTATGGTCCTGGCAGGTAGAGGTGGTTATGCTCGTCCACAGGGTGGGCGAGGTAGCTTTTAGAGAGGCCGGGTAAATAGAGGAAATGGTAGCACAGGCAGGGGTGTGGTGCAGACAGCTAAGGAAGTAGCTCAGATTGATGACCAGGCTCAGTTTTATGCATTTTTTAGGGAGGACCGAGGCTGAGGCATCAGATACGGTGATCACAGGTACCATTCTTATCTGTGATAGAATGGCTTCGGTACTATTTAACCCGGTTCTACATATTCTTATGTGTCTGTGAGTTTTGCTTGGGGTCTGGACTTGATATGTGATATCCTTGATTCCCCTATCCATGTTTCTACCCCGGTTTAAGAGTCTGTGATTGTGACTCATGTTTACCGTATTTGTTCTGTTGTAATTGTGGGGTTTCATAAATGGGTAGACTTGGTAATTTTGGATATAGTAGACTTCAACGTCATTTTGGGCATGACCTGGTTATCCCCTTATCATACTGTGTTGAATTATAACACCAAGTCTGTGGCTCTAGAAATTCCGAGTAAGGATAGGCTAAAGTGGGAAGGAGTGTATAGGGCCAAGCCTGTCAAGGTGATATCATTTGTTTGGGATAGAAAGCTAATGAGGAAGGGGTGTATAGTCTTTTTGACTAATCTCTGGGATGATAGTGTGGAGTCCCTATCTATTGAATCAGTTCAAGTTGTTTCAGAGTTTTGAGAGGTATTTCCAGTGGATTTTCCTGGTATGCCTCTGGAAAGGGATATGTATTTCTGTATTGACTTGGAGCCAGGCACTAGCCCAATTTCTATCCCTCCTTATCGTATGGCTCGGGCAGAGTTAAGGGAGCTTAAGTCTCAGCTTCAGAAACTCCTAGATAAGGGATTTATCTATCCCAGTGCTTTATCTTGGGGTGCTCCGGTCTTGTTTGTGAAAAAGAAGGATGGTAGTATGCGGATGTGCATAGATTACAGGCAACTGAACAAGGTCACCATTCGGAATAAGTAACTTTTACCCCGTATTGATGATCTTTTTAACCAGTTACAGGGTGTATCTGTGTTTTCGAAAATTGACTTGAGGTGAGGATATCATCAGTTAAAGATTAGGCCTGAGGACATTCCTAAGAGTGCTTTTCAGACTCGGTATGGACATTACGAGTTCTTAGTGATGCCATTTGGGTTGACCAATGCACAAGAAACATTCATGAGTTTGATGAATGGGGTGTTTAAATCTTACTTGGACTCGTTCGTCATTATTTTTATTGATGATATTTTGATCTACTCCAAGAGTAGGGAGGAGCATGCTGAACATCTACATATAGTGTTGGACATTTTGAGTCATCAAAGGCTTTATACGAAGTTCTCCAAGTGTGAGTTCTTGTTGAATTCAGTAGCATTCTTAGGGCATGTAGTGTCAAAAAAGGGGGTAAGTGTAGATCCCCAGAAGATTGAGGCAGTCAAGAGTTGGGTCCGACCTAGCTCGGTGACTAAGGTGAGAAGTTTTGTGGGACTTGCAGGCTACTATCATAGGTTCATCAAGGATTTTGCATCTATTGCTACCCACTTGACAAGGCTGACTTAGAAGGAGGTACCATTTGTGTGGTCCGACAAGTGTGAGGAGAGCTTCCAAAAGCTCAAGATTCTTCTGACCACGACTCCTATTTTGTCTTTGTCGGTTGAAGGTAAGGACTTTATTATTTATTGTAATGCTTCACATTCGGGTTTGGGTGTTGTGTTGATGCAATATAGGAATGTGATAGGATATGCTTCTAGGCAATTGAAGGTTCATAAGAGGAACTATCCAACTCATGATTTAGAGTTGGCAGTGGTGGTGTTTGCACTCAAGATTTGGAGACACTATCTCTGTGGTGTCAAGTGTGAGGTGTTCACTGATCATCGCAGCCTGTAGCATGAGTTTACTCAGAAAGATTTGAATCAAGGTAGAAAAGGTGGATGGAGATATTAAAGGACTATGATGTGACCATTCAGTACCATCCGAGTAAGGCTAATATGGTGGCAGACGCATTGAGCTGGAAGACAGTTAGCATGGGCAGTCTGGCTTAATTGGGAGTGTCCGAATGAACATTAGCAAGGGATATTCAAGCCTTAGAATCTGAATTCATGCACTTGGATATCTCAGAATAGTATGGTGTATTGGCCAGTGTTGAGGTCAAATTCACATTCATGAAAGAGATACAGGCTAAGCAGTTTCAGGATTTGAAGTTGAGCAAACTACGAAGAAAGGTAGTGTACAGAGAGTCCGGGGATGCCACATTAGATGCTGGTGGGGTTTTAAGTTTCAGAGGAAGGATTTGTGTTCCTCGGGTTGATGACATGATTCAGAAGGTGTTGGCAGAGGCTCATGGTTCGCGGTATTCGATTCATCTGGGTGTAACCAAGATGTAAGAAAATTGGAGGCAACTTTATTGGTGGCCTGGGATGAAAAGGGGCATAGCTGATTTTGTGTTCAAGTGTCATATTTGCCAGCAGGTCAAGTATGAACACCAAAGGCCTGCAGGACTACTTCAAAGAATGCCCATTCCATAGTGGAAGTGGGAACGAATAGCCATGGATTTTGTGGTGGGTCTCCCCAAGACTTTGGGGAAGTATGACTCTATTTGGGTCATTGTTGACAGACTGACCAAGTCAGCTCACTTCATTTCGATTAGGGTGGATTACAATTCGCAGCAATTGGCTAAGATCTACGTGAAATAGGTTGTAAGATTGCATGGGGTGCCACTGTCCATTATTTCAGACTGGGGTACGCAGTTTAACTCTAAGTTTTCGGGTAAGTTGCATGAGAAGTTGGGCACTCAACTCACCTTTAGTACAACCTTCCATCCTCAGACTGATGGTCAGTCGGAGAGGACGATTTTGGTATTGGAGGACATGTTGAGAGCATGTGTGATTGACTTTGGGGGTCCTTGGGACTAGTTTCTACCATTATGTGAGTTCTCATACAACAATAGCTACCAAAGCAGTATCGATATGGCACCGTTCGAGGTTCTGTATGGGAGGAGTTGTAGGTCACCTATAGGGTGGTTTGAGGGAGGAGATGTAAAGCCTTTGGGCATAGACTTGGTAATAGAAGCACAAGAAAAGGTAAGAGGCATTCAAACCAAGTTGCTAGCTGCCCAAAGCAGGCAGAAGGAATATGCGGATCGCAAGGTAAGGGACATGGAATTTCAAATTGGTGAGCAGGTATTGTTGAAAGTGTCACCAATGAAGGGAGTTATGTGTTTTGGTAAGAATGGCAAGCTTAGTCCTCGGCTCATCAGACTGTTTGAAGTTCTTGAGATCATAGGTCCAGTGGCTTACAAATTAGCACTGGCTCCCAGTCTGTCGGGTGTCCATTCGATATTCTATGTATCCATGCTAAAGCGATGCCATGGGGATGGGGACTACATCATCAAGTGGGATGAGGTGTTATTTGATAAGGATCTTCACTATGAAGAGGAACCAATTTTGATTCTTGATCGATATGTTTGGAAATTGAGGACAAAGGTGATCATTATAGTAAAGGTTCAATGGAAGCATCATCCGATTAAGGAAACCACTTGGGAAACCGAGAAGGACATGTGAGACAAGTACCCTCACCTGTTTGAGGATACATGTACTACTTTTTTTCTCTTTACTTTATGTATTTCCGGGTTTATCATTTGGGGATGAACGATGGGTAAATTAGTATCTATTGTAATAACCGAGTCCGTTGTTATGGGTGAAGCATTCATGCCAATTCTTAGAGTTAGAAAACTTTGGGTTTGGGAGTTTGAAATTCTGGGCTAGGCTAGTCTCGACCAATTTTGGAGCGAGGTATGGTCTAGGGCAATACGGGTAAGGATTGGGTTAAATGTCTTGATTTGAGATAGTTTTCTATTTAGCTAAGATATAAAGGAGTCCGGGGGACTTTTCAAAATTGAATTCGGGTAAGTAAAACTCTCAGAATCGAGATTGATGTGAAGGGGTTGTTCTGAGATGTTGGGAAAATAAGTGTGTTGTAAAATGGACCAATTTTGGGGACTTTACGACTTTCTGTCCCGTGTCAATTGTCGTAGAGGTTGACACTCCACCATAGTAATAACCTCCGCCATAGCGGAGAAAATACCGCTACAGCAGAATTCAACATCGGTCAGCCTCTGCCATAGCAGATGACTCCACTACGACAGTACCGCTATAGCAGAACGTGATGGGATTTAATGCAGAAACTTCCCCAAAATAATTCAGTTTTTCTGCAAGATATTTTGGGAGAAGAAGGGGGCAATTTTAGGTGATTTCCATTCATTTTTCACCATTTTTTGTCCTAAAGGTAAGGATTCTACTCTCCAAACCCCGTAATATCTTTCCTACGCTATAGAAATTCTTGGGGCGGACTTGGGGAAAGGTTTGGGATAACCTAGGACTGTAGAATCCGTGGGAAAAGGGGAATTCTAGGGTGCTAGAGTTCTTGGGTATTGTTTATAGTTAATGGGTAATGATCACCAAGCTTAAATTCTCTAAATGTATCGATATAAATGATAATCTTAGGTGAATTAATAGCGAGAAAGCCCGGAAAGGGTTGGGATGATCATGGTTTGGCCTGTGGATTAGGATTTTGTATAATCCAGGTAATTTAGGCCAGTTAATTAACTATAGTGTTTATGTGTTTGTGTGTTTATGTGTTTGTTTCTAGACCAAGAACAAGCAAGGGATCCTGAAAAAGG
Organism: Jaltomata sinuosa; assembly: GCA_003996215.1. Classification (NCBI taxonomy): domain Eukaryota; kingdom Viridiplantae; phylum Streptophyta; class Magnoliopsida; order Solanales; family Solanaceae; genus Jaltomata; species Jaltomata sinuosa. The sequence continues at coordinate 141,418 of QJPP01003741.1, forward strand.
GAAAGCTCCGGCACTATAGAGCTTGATTATTCCAGGTAGGTGATGGTAATTGATTCATGTATGCATTGTATGTTTGTGTACTTTGGTCTAAGTATTCTATGTGTTGCATGTTTAGGGGATGATTAGGAATGTTTAAGAGTCCTATTTTCAGTCTTGTGAAATGAACTAGGTGTTATTGCTTGTTGGTTTACAAGTGTTGATTGCTCATTGTTTGTGACTGTGGATTTATGTGACATTTGATTGGCTTGGGTACCACGCCTTGTACTGGTATACTAACGGTTGGCTCAGGTACCATGCCTAGTATAGAATATACTAACGGTTGGCTCGGGTACCATGCTTGGCATGGGAAATACTAACTGGTTGGCTCGGGTACCACGCCTGGTACATGTTTACTTATTGCATTGTGCATTTGATTTGGTTCCATGAGTGGACCGGGCTGTGTTTATAAATTGTGATATTGCATTTTGGTCCTTGAGAGGCCGAGTTGTTATATTGATCTATGAGTTTGGTCTTGGTGTAGACCGGGTTGTATGTTTGACACTTAGGTGTTGTCTAGAGGGGATCCAGGGGGGTCCGGGATAGGTAATACGGTATAATTATTGTTTATGGTGGATTGTTGATCATAGTTGTGAAAATGGATTATGTGGGGACAAGCTAGGGAGAGACTTGTAGTATAGAAGTACATGTTGGCTTGTTTACATGTCTTCTTTACTGTTACTTCACTTTTGTACCGTTCATATACTATTTATTTGAAACTTGCTAATGATCCTACCAGTACATGGTGGTTGTGTACTGACACTGCACTTGAATTTCTTTTGTGAGAACATAAAATCTTCTGGTGGTTGACGCACGACCTCACCTGTAGGCCTAACACTTTAAGATAACAAGGGTGAGCTGTTCGATCGAGCTTTCTTGGTTTCTTTCTTATTTTTTGTAGCCTACTTATTTTGGTCTTAGACTATTGCTTATTTTGGGGTTGCATCCCCGTACTCTAAATTTTGGTAGCATTTTGGTACGATGACTTTCAGATTATAGGGAGGGATTTTCTGCAAGTTATTTATAAAAGATTTAGACTGTTTTGAATTACTAGTTTATTTATTGCATTCTAGTTTTGACTGTTAGAATGGTTAAGTTTGGGGTCATTGATGGTTTGCCCACCCGAGGGTGGTTGGGTGAGTGCCACTCACAGCGGTCTGGATCATGATATCTCCGTATGAGGCACCGTATTGGCGGAGGTGCAGATCACCTATAGGCTGGTTTGAGATAGGTGAAGCATCATTGATAGGTCCATATTCTGTTTATAAGACTATGGAGAAAGTTCATCTCACTAGGGAGAGATTGAAGGCATCTCAGACCCATCAGAAATCCTATACAAATGTGAGAAGAAGAGACTTAGAGTTTGAAGTTGATGATTGGGTGTTTCTAAAAGTTTCACCCATGAAAGAAGTCATTAGATTTGGTAAGAAGGGTAATCTTAGTCCCCGATATATAGGTCCCTACCGAGTCTTAAGGAGAGTTGGAAAAATGACTTATTAGTTAGAGTTGCACATAGACTTAGCATTAACACACCCAGTCATGTGTCCTTATTGAAGAAGTGCATTGGTGATCCAGCGTTAGTTATTACACTAGAGAATGTGGGCGTTAAGGATAGTTTCTCTTATAAAGAGGTCCCAGTTGATATTCTTGAACTTCAGGTTCGTAGGTTGAGAAATAAGAAAGTCGATTTGGTAAAGGCCCTTTGGAGGAACCAGTCAGTTGAGTATCCTAACCTATGATAGCCAAGTATCCTCACCTCTTCCCTTCTATTCTAGTTTCAACTTGAGGTAATAGTTTCCTTCTTAGTATATCCCTTCAGTTACTCCAGTTATTCTCATTCTTCCAGTATGCATTCATGATTAACGAATTCAGTTCAGTCATATCTTAGCAGAAGCTCAGTTGTTATGTCAGTACTTCAGTTTTTAGAATTCAGTCGGTAAGGATTGCAACTCTTTCCCTCCAAACTCAGCTTATTCATCTTTCATATGAGAACGACTGATCCCAAGGGAAATATATTGTAACACCCCAAAATTTAAACCAACATTTAGACTCAGAAATCTAGCTGAACTCTGTAATTTCAGGTCCCATGGGAAACTACCACGATCTGTGGGAGGCCCGATGGGCCGTCGTCTCGGCCGTAGAAACTGCCCTATCTCCTCAACACCGAAAGGCTAGCCCACGAGCCATGGGAGCCATCCATGGGAACTAACTAGTGGCTCAGCCAACCTACATCAGCCCAGCGGCCAAGGCCACGCACCGTGGGAGGTCCCACGAGCCATAAGCCTCGGTTGTGGAAATAATTCAGAGGGCCAGCCAGCAAACCCCTAGTCCGATGGCCAACACCATGAGCCGTGGTGGGTCTGATGGGCCATTAGGTAGCTCATCCGGCATGAAATTTCCTTCAACTTTTATTTTAAGTCAGGGGTATCTTGATTTTGTCCCTCTCTTTTAAATCCTAAACTATGTTGTTTTAGCCTTATATTGGAGGGGTTTAATCAGACTTGGGATATTTTCCCCCTCATTCCATCGATTAAATTTCAAAGAAAAGAAAAGAGATCTCTTAGGCTCCAGGCTAGGGCTTTCTTCCCCAAAGCTTCAGACTCCATTCTTGGCTTAAGGTTTCTTCTCCATTCATATATGTGGGTATTCAGTAAGTGTTTACTTCACCCTTATGCCCAAAACCTCAGTCTTCTATTTCAAAAAATCATGATTTATGAAACTAGGGTTCTTATCCTTCTTTGTAGATTTTCATAGAACTCCGTCTTCATGCTTATTACCTGGGTTTTACCCCGTTTAAATGATTTGTATCATAGTTTCAATAATTTGCATGGGTTTCTACAATGATCTGAGTATTAGGAATCTAACATGAAATTATAGTATTTCTTATGAATTATTTTCTCCGGAAAGTAGCCTAGTTTACTAGCTTTCAATTTTAAATATGAAATTAGCCAGTTTTCAAACTTCAGATTTTTAGAAAAATAAATGTTTTTAGACTAGTTAAGTTTTGACGCAACATTCCAGAACTTCAGTTTTTAAAGAGCTATCAGAAATCAGTTTTGAAAGTAGTACTTAGCATCGAGTTGGACTAGGGTTTAGCATACCCTGAAGTACTAGAACTACATATCACCATAGATTTATTTAGCCCCTCAGTTGGACATTAGAACTATTGATCACGCCAGTCATGCCTCCATACTCGGGGAAGGTATATTGGGTCCTCTCGGTGGGGCGTATACATCGGGCTTCATGTTTAGCTCACGTAGTTTATGTTAGTTAATAGACTCTTCCATAGATTTAGACTCAGTAGTTATGTACATGTCCCCTAATTAAGCTCAGTTCAGCTCAGTACAGTTTAAATAATTTTACTATGCTATTGAACATGATTATGAATTTTAGACTTATGCATCTCATGATTTTTGAGCCTTTGTACTACAATTTTAGCATGCATCATTCTCACATGTTTAGTATTTTCAGTATATATATATATATTAGCTTGCATATCCCTCATGCTCAGTACATTCAAAGTACTGACCACATACTCTCTATGTTGCATCCTATCATGATGTAGGTTCAGGTTCTCAAATTCAGTATCGCAACTAGTTTGATCTTGTGCCATCTCAGTGACTACTTGTGGTGAGTTCTTATCATCCGATGACAGACTCTTATTATGCTTTTTCATTAGTACGTTCCATTTACAGTATTTAGAGTTAGCTAAGAACTTGTCTCAGCAACTCGTATGTTAGTAGAGGCTCTTTAGACATAGAGTTAGACATTCAACTTGTTTTCATAATTGGGTCTTACCTTTCAGATTCATAGTATTTTTAGAGATTTTCAGACAAATTTCGAACTTATGTTTTTATGAGTTTAGCTTCTGTGCAGTCTTAATTTCATGTGAATGCTTAGTATATGTCAGATCATGAGTTAGCTTTGTATCACTTGTGGCTCTAAGCACCGTTATGTCCAAGGTGTAGACTCGGGGCGTGACACTTGCTTTTTCTTAACTCTTCATAATGCTCAAGGTCTATAAACAACAATTATATAAGAGTAACTAATTATTTACTTTTCATTTCTAGCCTTGGGAATTTAACCCATCAATTCTATCCTTAAACAAGATTTCTAGCATTCCTCAAGTGTTAATTAATAAATAACTAGGCTTATAGCATTCATAAAATCAATACCCAAAGGGTTTCTAACCAAGTTCATCCCTTTTAGCCATTTTAATGGCTACATGTCTCACTTTTATGGAACCCAAGGTTCCCCACTAGCCTTTATCATGTTAAGAACTAATAATTTCATGTTAGAAACCATAAAAAATAAAACTTAGGATCAATTCTAGGTGAAATTGCACCTATCCACATGGTTCTCCCCCAAGTTCATGCTCTTAGGGCTCAAATTCATGAATTCCACCATTAATTCTCCACCTAAAGGTCTTACGAAGATTAATAAATAAAGAGGTTTTACAGATTACATACCTCAAACAATGAAGAATGCCCCAGTTTCTTGAAAGAACCGCTTGTTAGAGCTCTAGAATGAAATAAGAGTTCTGGGAAAATAACTCAAAAAGCTAAAAACGCATAGGTATACTGCTCGGTCACCTCACCACAATGGACGACATCTTATCACTATAAGGATCGACTTGTCATGATGAATCATCGCGATGAGGTGCCTCTTCTTGCAGCGAAATGTAAATTTTTAGAATGTCGATTTCTCACCCTATACCCTTATTTCACAACTCGCCTTATTTTCAAGACAATATGAATTACTCTTGATGTGGCAACTATCATATTTGGAGTGACATAAACCAGATTCCTATCCTAAAACTTTTTATGGGACCCTACGATAGTCGACTATCCATAAATGGACTCGACACTACCACATAACAAAATATGAGACCCCAATTGTCTCTAAGACACAGAACACTATATTTTTGTCTACGCTCACCATAACCTGAGATTTTTCAACTCTCACTTTAGGGACTTTTCTATCCGGGTACTGTCACGACCTAAAATCTCCTTAGGCCGTGAGGGCACCCACCATCCCTGTAGGCGAACCCCTTTCCTTTACTAACCATTTAGCGATATAAATAATGCGGAAGTAATGTAAGAATAAGCAACCAATTCTCATAAATGCGGAATAAATGAGTTTCAATCCAAACTAACCCAAGACTTGGTGACACCAGTACAAGAGCATCTACGAATAATAAGCAAGTCTGTGAAAACTAAAAGAACTGTCTAGGAGAAAGATATACAGAAAACATAAAGAATCTTTAGAATCCAGTACTGTCGAAGAAAAAATAGCTCACCCTGAATCCTAACTGCAGCAGCCTCGAACACCAATAACAAGTCAAGTATTCCTAGTACCTGGCTCAGTTCCTGCACAAAAAGGTGCAGCAAGTATAGAGTGAGTACGGAAAACACGTGTACTCAGCAAGCTTTCATTACTAACTCCTTCTAGAAGCGATAACGAGATGTATCGTAAATGTTTCCTCTTTCATAAGTAAAATCTTACCAAAATGTAAGTCAGTATAGCATAACAAATAAGGCACGTTTCTGGAATAATTCAATAGTAAGTGCAATATAGAAGAAATGTAAGGCAATGCAATGCACTGGCCAAAAGTAAATCGGTATATATCCGCTGGAACCATTTCCCATCGACACAATAAAACCCACCGGAATAATAAGACCCACCGGAACCATTTTCCATTGGCACAATAAAACTCACCGGAACCATTTTCCATCGGCATAATAAAACTCGCTAGAACCATTTCCCATCGGCATAATAAAACCTGCTGGAACCACTTCCCATCGGCATAATAAGAACCTGAATTTTATAAACAATCACAGTACCACTCGCCGGAACCATTTCCCATCGGCTTTGCAAGATGTCACTTGCCGAAACCATTTTCCATCGGCTTAATAAGAATATGAATTTTATAAACAACTCAATGGACAATATCAACCAATAATTATTATGCAACAATAAGAGTGATATGAATGAATATGTATGATCAAGTACAATAAGTGAGTTTATCAATCACAATCATGTTCACATAATTAATGAGTCTCAACAGATCAATTGTATCACTATTTATGAGATTCTATCAACCGATAATGATTTTCGTAAGAATTTTCCATAGCATAGCACCGGTGTCCATATAAATACTCGTTATCTCATTTATACGGGACCCGTCATTACCCATTACACTTAAGTTCATTTCATACAATAAAACTAATACTTCAAAAAGAAATTAGAAATCTCTACTTGCCTCAACCGAAGCCCAAGTAGCAAGTAATGAATTTGCTCTTACGTAATGCTTCCGAATGATCAAAATCTGTTCAAATAAATAATAACTAGCACCTCAAATTTCAACTAAAATGAATCATTATTCGACTTTCAAATTAAGAATTCTTACTCAATCCTATACCTAAAACCTAATTTCTCTAAACCTCGAAATCTGTAGCAATACACAAAAATAATATACTGCAAGACCTTCGAATATATAGAAGACATTAGACATAAACCCACTTTATCATTAATGCCAATAATTGGCTCATCCTATCACTTTAGTCATTACCTAATGATTAATCCAATCATTGTTCTTTTTCTTTTCTAAGTCTAATGCCACCAGAAAAGTCCAAATAACTAGGGTTCCCATCACATTCCCCATAAAATGAATATACTATTGTAAATTGTACATACCAATTTAGCATAATTTAACCTACATCTAAAACAAGAGAATCAGTACTACACTATTTTTTAATGTGCATTGAAAATCCACCGAGCATACACCCGTTTGGAAATTGGTTAAAAATATCAGAAGAATATATTTACGCGCATGGTCAATTTCTAACTACAGCTCGGTACCCCCACATCATTACCAACACAGCAGTATGAACAATTCACTAGCCTGAAGTTTTAGAGACCTTCCTTTCAAGTTGCACGGTAAAAACTCTTGCCCCTCTTTCTCAAAATTTTCTGCTGCTACTAATATTATTATTAAACCCTTCTCACTTAAGTTTATTATTGTATATGGGCTATGTGACATAAAAATGTTAAATGGGTAGTGGACCTAACCCATTAATCACCAATTACATTAATTATTTTAAATAATTAAAACTTTGAATAGACCCTCGAAATTTGTTCGGGACCCCAAGAAAATAAATCAACTATGTAAATTAATTAAAAAGTATGTTTCGGACCTATTGAAATTACTAGAAAACCAATCCGAGTTCGTCTTAACCGAAGATGAACCGTGATCAAACTTAGCTCTCTTAAACTCAAGATCCCAACTAATGACTTAAGTCGCTCCCGAACACCTTGAGGTCCGTACTATCCACTCCCCCCCCCCCCAAATTATAAATCATTTATAAAAATCACGAGGAGAGTTAAAATGGGAAAATAAGTAATAATTCACAAAATAAATTAGAGGGTCAATACATCATCTACCACTAAAATAAACATTCATCCTCGAACGTAAAGAGAAGGGAAGTACGTGGACTGTCAAAAAGATGAGGATATCTTCCCCGCATATCAGACTCAATCTCCCAAGTGGCTTCCTCCATAGGACGATGTCTCCACTGCACCTTCATAGATGCTATCTCCTTAAATCTCACCTGTTTTCGGAAAAAAATGACTTATTGTTGAAAATCATTTCGAAAATCTAGTTAAAGTTTTCAAAATATTTTCAAATAAAAGCAAGAGTCGCCACTTAGTTTTTATGGAAGTAAAAACCAAGAAAAACTTACAAAAAATTTCAAAGCCTAAAACAGATAAAGACTTAGAAATATTTCGAGATTTTGGGTAAGGGTTCAAATTAATATCCCGAGAAGAATTTAAAGGCACTCGAGATATCCGCTAACTCGCGGTTATCCGGACTTGTTTGAAAATAACTCAATTTTTTGACTAACTTTTTTGAAAAGGTTCATTTGTTTATTTTTGAGAAAACATACCTTGTTTTTAATTTGATTGGAAAAAGAGGATATAATGAATATAAAAAGAGGATGGATCATTTGAAAGTGAAAATACATAACATGTTTTAGGCAAATTAAGCATAATGTTTTAACTGTTTGCATGAAAAAATGGTAAAAGTTTGTCAAAACAAGAAAGGCTAACTTTTTTAGGGAAAATTCACTAAGTTAAATGTTAGTCCAAATCATACAAGATAATTCTAAACTACACAAAGATTTAAAGAGAAAGAAATGTGATTAAGCTATTGGCTCAATCTAAAACCTGTCCTAAATCTAGTGTGTGGGCCCTCTTTAGGCCCACCGCCATTCCCTTTTTGGACTTTTGGTCCAATTCTTCAAATCCAGTCTATTTTGAACTGCTGTTGTCCATACACTAGGGCCTCCTTAGGCTTTTATTGCACTTGTCCAGCTTCTATATTTTGGAGAGGATCTTAAAGACCAATATAGTTGCTGCCATATTTATGGGTTTTAGACCCAATTCTTTCATCTTCGACCCGCAATATCAGCTTCCAGAATCACATTGAGGCTAACTCAAAGAGAAAATTGTTGAGTTTCAACTCAACGAGGAAATGCAAGGATAGAGTGAGAGTTCTCGGGGAACTCAGGCATCACATGTATCAAAGAGAAAGAAAAAGAGTTAATACTTACTTAACATGTTCAATTCAATAACAATGTTTGATCAAACTAGTAAAGAAGATAACATTTAGAAGAAATGTCCTAGCGTTGAATTTCAAAACATAAAGAAACAATAGAGCAAATAGATGAGTTATGCACAACATGTTTCCACGAAGACGACATCCTGGGATTTTCTATACTTTAACCCGTAATCGCAAACAGAACATAAATATGAAAATGAGAGAGATGCTCTTAAAATATAGTCAATAACTTCAGTCGTATTCAGGGTAAAGCAACAAAATTTTCTAAACCCTTACTCCTATTATCAAGTGTCTTAGCAGGTAGACATGGTATATGCGCATCCAGGGGAAGGAGGAATTTGATCAAATTACCATGACACACATAATGAACCAAAAGACAAGGAAAACATGCAAATCTATTTATTGAAACAACAATTTACAGATCGTGTGCTTGGAAAACCCAAAGGAAATTCTTGGTGAATCAAACTTGTAGCAAACACGAATCACATCATCATTCAACCATGAATTGTTTTGAAGAGATTGACATGAAAGTGGAAGGCTAGATGAGTAAAAAAAAGCATGAATCAGTGCATGATCCCATAGGTACAACCGCCCTATATACTAATTCATTCAATCGTAAAATAGTGAAATCCCGTTATTTAAGTTGCTAGAACAGATAGAAAACAATCATGCTTAGACAATCTTTACCCACATATGACATATATTTTATGCTACTCACAAAAAAGGATCCAAACTTCCTATATTTCATTTATTGTTCTATACTTCCAAGAGAACTAAAGTGTTATTGTGGGGTTCCTAAGGCAGAGAACCAACGGGATTAAGGCAAAAGCAAGAAAATACACGAGACCATGCCAAGAGATTTTTAAAATACAAAGAAGAAGAAATTCCGACCATTAGGAAAGACTCATCTAAAGATAAAGAGGACCTGTTTTAACAGATTCATGGTACCAATACTATAGGCCAAACAATAGGACTTAACCATAGATTTTCACATAATTATCGAAACATGATCGACTTACCAAGCTATTCATGGCTAGGGACCTAAAGAATTAACATAGCGGACTGTCAAAACAGTGGAGAATAACCAAGTTGAGTCGAAATTCTTGAACAAATTTCAAACCATACCCATGGAGGCACATAATAATCATGAAAAGGAAAAGAGAAGAACTTCAAGTGATGGCTTTAACAACTAAAAGAGATTCACCAGTAGCTTATCATATGATACAAGTAGAAATTCTCACACAATACACAAATCATCAAAATCAGCCTAACCCAACTTGGATTTCAAAGAAAGCAACAGTAATAAAAGAGAAAGAAAAAACCAAACTACTAGATAAAGAGAACAAACGAAATTATCCGACAGCCTTATTCATGCTTAATGAACTGAATCATTAGGTAAAAGTCTTACACTCACAAGGCAACACTTACATGAATACACAACAACAAACAATATCAGTTAATATCTCTGTGATTTAAAGGAGCAGCTTCAATGGACAATTATTATCAAACAAGACCAATCCAACACCATCCTATATTTCAGCAATGGTTCAGAAACGAAAGAAAGGAAAGAGTTGAACAGAAGGTCACCTTTTTGTAAGCATCGACTGGGACAGCGAGACTTCGTCAGAAACTTGACTTACCACCGGAACCTAGCTCATTTTGCCGGAAAAGCACAAACTTTTTAGGGTTTATATCTCTGAAACTTCCGATTTTTTCGATGGGTTTAGAGAGTGGTTCTCCAAAGAAAACCCAAGAAATCTAAAGCCAGCCCCTCATAATGAAGAGGAAGGGGCTATTTATAGGAAGATATAAGGGTGAAAAGAGGGGGAAAATGAAGGGGTTTTCTGGGAAATTTCCTTGAAGGATTTCAAATTCCTCAATGGATGTGGCTAGATAGCAAGGAAATGGTACGAGATTGTACCAATTTCTATGAGATTCACGGAGAAATTACCACCTAGGGCAGTTTATAGAACCCTCTCCACTGCCAGCATATGAGTTGACGGAGACAGAGGATTTGGATGAGGTTTTGATGGAGCTTTTGTGTCATTTTGCATCTATGTCACTGCGTTTTGGCGTTGGAGTTGGACGGCATTTGGAAACGTCTGTGTACTAGGTTTGTTCATTGTTATCGTTTCTGTTGGAGAAGAGGAGAACAAGGTACATTTGGTTTGTGAGTTTGAGATATGAGTGAGAAGAGAGAGGTGAGAGTAAAGGGTGTGATAAGGTGAGTATTGGGCTGGGCTAGTCGGGTCAAGGAAATAAAGAGGGAAAGGGAGGCGGGTTGGACTGGATTGTGGGACTGTTTGGCCCAAATGCTTTGGCAGAGATAAGGAGGTGTAGAGGTTGTTTAAATAATGGCCATATTTGCAAAATGTGGCCATTTCAACCTTTAGGAGATATCCAAATTAAAAGATTTTAGGGAAATTCGACTAGGATTTAAAAGATTTAGGCTAGAGTAGGAATAAAAATGAACTAATTACAATTAACCTTGAGCTTAATTAATTTAAACAATTTGAAATAATTATCGTATATAACATATAATTTCCTCTTTTACAATTATGAAATTAATTTATTCAATTAATCTCTCATTTTGAATTATCTTAGAGGAAAATCAAACGTTTAATCTTTTAAAAGGATTTTCTTACGAAATTAAACTTTAAAATAGTTCTTTAAGTAAACTTATATAAATTCCACATAATTAAATATGAAAGATATAAATTGTTACTCAAACTATTATAAAGCTGATTTGAAAAATATTTTATCTTTTTTTACAATGTAATTATTTCAAAAATTATTTAAACTTCAAAAAGGCTCAAGATTAATTCATAATATGGAGGGTAAAAATTGGGTGTAAACAACTGCCCCTCCCTTTGGGTAGGGTGAGTGTAATGAACCCTGGGCAAAGGGAATTGACGTTCCCAATTTTATTCGACCACAGATTTATCTTCAAGAAGTGGTTGGTTCTAGCACGAATTTCAAGGAATCATGGCCGAAATCCGGTATTGAGTTTCCTACATATATCAGGCTATATGATATCTTAGGCCACTTGTAGTTTAATATGCTTGATTTTAAGCACGGTTTCAAAGAATTCCAAACTAATCCAGTTTTAGAGTACGGAGAGACCAGAAAGTTGGAGGGTAAGAGGATTGGGGGGAGTTAGGAATGCAGCTGAACTTTCAACATAGAGCCCGCCTACATATCCCAAGACTCAGGGAATCAGGCTGGTTGTAGTTCGACTCAATCGGTGGAAAAGGTAATCTTTATGTAATGACAACCTTTGGCTCGAGATGAGTGACAAATGGATTTGAGCTATAAAAAAAAGGCTTGTAACCTCTCAACTATGAATGTGGCGCACTTCACACCCATAAATAAGATTTTACCTGGACATAATTTCCAAAGATCGAGGTGTATCATCACCCGGATTTGAAAAGAAGGAATATTGCTTCCAGCGCGAGTTTGAAAAATACTCTAGATGCAAAAATAAGACCCAACGATAGAAATACCCACATGCCTTCTGATAGGGGTGTGGTTTAATGGTGGTGAAAGTCAATCCTCAGCTCGTGTCCAAAGAGTTTGATCCCTCTTCGAACTATATCCCATTTCGTTGCTAAGAAAAAGCTCCACGTTGTGATGCATCCTTTTTGGTGTAGTCTGCACCTGTGGTTTTGCTTTGAGAATTTCATCCTTCTCGGATGCTTTCGACAACATCTCAAACAAAATTATTAGTAGTAACATAATTTCATTCAGAGAGGTAGTTTCTTTGCCATACCTCATCCTTGAGTTACGTCCTAATCTTAGGTTGTGACATCTTTTTGATGTGCTTTGTACCTGTTGTTCTGGTTCGAGATTTTCATCCTCTCGGATGCTCTTGGTAATATATTTGAAATAAAATGGTTAGTAGTAAAGTAATTTAATAGGAAAAGATAACTTTGTACCTAATTTTTCCGTTTAGTCACTTTTTGAATCAGATGTTGTCTTTTCCTATCTCTGTCTTAGGAAATAGCAACTTTTATGATGAGAATGTGATAGCCATCGTAGCTATCAGACAGGATTGCCTTCATGGCAATTTTTTGAGTATGATAACCTTCGTGGCCATTTGACGTGATGGTCCTTGCAATTGTTTGTGGCGTTCTCTTGAACGTGATCGCCTTCGTAGCTACTGACAGTAGTTCTTGCATATGCCTTTAGAAATAAGTCTTGTGCATCATTCGTATCGACGCGACTAAAAGATATTCCATGAACTGTCAGGCTTTGGGTGATCTTTCACATCATCTGACTTTGGATAGAGGTGGCTTACAGATGCCTTTAATTTGTCAACTTTGAGTAATCTTGCACATCATCCGACTTTGGATAAAGGCGGCTTACAGATGTCCTTTGAATTGCCAGTTTTTGGGTAATCCTGCATTTTTATCCGATCTTAGATGTAACGCGACTTACAGATTTCCCTTGAATTGGTAGCCTTTGGGTAGTCCTGCACAGTATCACTGTGGATATGTCGTGGCTTATAGATAACCCTTGGACTATCAATTTTTTGGTAGTCTTTCCCTTTATCCAATTTTGGATATTATTGCGACTTGCGCATTACCCTTGAACTGTCAATCATCGGGTGATCTTGCACACTATCCAGTTTCAGATATTGCTGCGTCTTACAAATAACTCTTAGTTTGTCAAGTTTTGGGCAATCTTGCACACTATCCGGTTTTGGACATCGTTGTGACTTACAGACAACCTTTGGCCTTCCAACTTTGGGAGATCCAGTTCATCATCCGATTTGGATGGCGTCTTACATACATCCCTCAGGCTATGTGCTTTTGACCTTGATGATAAGCGGTATTTGATTATCGGGGGTGACAAGGCCTTTGCCATACGATCAAATATAGCTGCATCTTCTGGCGATTGATGCTCTTGTATGTATAAGCATACTTCAGAGTGAGACTTCGTTGTCTCTAATAAGGGTGCATAAATATTCTCGACGTCAGACTCCTCCATCTCACGCGATGTTGGATGCAAATATGCTGGATGCCAGACTTGGCATAATAATAAGGAAGTAAATACATCCTCAACGTCAGACTCCTCCATCTCATGCGATGTTACATGTAAATATGATGGATGCCAGAATTGGTATAATAATAATAATATCCTCAGCGTCAGACTCCTCCATCTCACGCGATATTGGTATAAATATGCTGAATGCCAGACTTGGCATAATGATAAGGAAGCAAATTCATCCTCAACGTCAGACTCCTCTATCTTATGTGATGTTGGATGTAAATATGTTGGATGCCAAAATTGGCATAATAATAATAATATCCTCAGCGTCAGACTCCTCCGTCTCACACGATATCGGATATAAATATATTGAATGCCAGACTTGGCATAATGATAAGGAAGTAAATACATCCTTAACGTCAGACTCCTTCGTCTCACGCGATGTTGGATGTAAATATGTTGTATGCCAGAATTGACATAACAATAATAATATCTTCAACATCAGACTCCTCCGTCTCACACGATATTGGATATAAATATGCTGAATGCCAGACTTGGCAGAATGATAAGGATGCATAAATATAAGCGGCATAAATATGCAAATAAAAATATCCTCAATGTTAGACTCCTCTCTCTTACGCGATGTTGGATATAGATATGCTTTTGGGTTAATTCTGCATAGTCAGTGCGACTTAAGGACGCCCCTGAATGTCATCCTCTTTGAAACCAACTGGTAGAGAGACATAATATTCGCAACAAATGTATCTGCAGTATTAATAATGATGATGGTCCTTTTGAAATACAAATATGACATGGCCCTCTTGGCATGGTTCTCTTGACATGCAAATATTACATGGCCTTCTTGGCATGGTCCTCTTGACAAGCAAATATGACATGGCCTTATTGGCATGCAAATATGATAATGATGTGGATGATCATACGATGGTATGTGTAGCAGTTGCAGAAAATATCACCTTTGGTTTTTACGTTGTTCTGTTGACTCCTTTGTGAGTACCTGTGCTCAAGGCAAATAATTAGTAGACACAACATCGCTTTTACTAGCGACCACAGTCAAACTTGAAAAACTTTAAAGACAACGTCTATGAATCTAATCAAAACAACTTTCGCTTCAAATGTGAATAAAATGGTCGTGCCTATTTCTGGGGACAACCATAAGTACCATTTTCGAACATCTATGTTCGTGTTGATTTTTGACTTGCTGGGGATTGATAGAGAACATCGTCGATCTCCCATTTGGTTTCCTAACTTTGAAGTCAACCCAAAATGTCCAAATCTGCTTAGGGACTCAAGGATGCTGTCAACAACTCTTGTGAACTATAAGAAGATTTGCCCGTTCTAAGGACTTTTGCCTCTTTGGCTCATTCCCACCATTTTGGCTTTTATCGCCAAGTTTGGAGCATTTGGTCTAATTGCATTTCTTTGAACGCGTTGGACAACGAGGGATTGCTTTCTAACATACTTTTGGGACAACCTGCATCCACAGAAAAATTGTTAGTTTTTGGTGAAACTGATTTCTGTTGACCTCGTTTGATCTTTTGCTCCTTGCTTTGTCTTTTATGGGTGCTTTCCATTCTCGGGTACTCGTCATCCTCAACTCCCTGGGTTACGGTAGACATAAGACAAAGTGAAATTATAAAGGAGTAAAACTAATCTGTTGTAAAGATTTTTCAAACAAGTTCCTTGGAAAACAAAGGTTTTGAAAAAGGATAGTTTGAAAAGGTTTATGCCCGTCATATCATGTGCTAGCTCAATGAATGTCCTTTACTCAAGGCCTTGACATTTCTGACATACCGCTGGCAGACTCTGGAGATCCTTTATCGTCCTAGCTAGGGAGTTCGAAATATTTTTTTGAAAATCTTTCATAACTTGGTATTAATCCCCCTTGGACTTTGTTATAACTGGGGATTTTTGAAATAGATTTTGATCCCTCGGTGTTGGGGAACTCTTCGAAGTTTAATTCCGAACTCTTGAATGAATCCTGGTGGAAATTTTGAGGTCTTCCTCAAAATTTCTGCCCCAGTTAAAGGTTTTGCGATGAATCTCACTCCAATGGCAAGGGACTTGAGACTCTATGGGATTACGAGATTCTTTCTTGATATTCATTTTAGTTGCTCTTCGTCACATTATGTATTCCGACTTATTTGGAGGACGATCTTTGCTTTCTGAATTTTTGAGATTCCTTTCTCAAAAATTCTACCCCAGTTTCCATTTCATGGGTGATATGACCGAACCATTATGGCGCCTACGTATCCCGTTGAGGCAGGAATCAGGTCAAACATAGTTCCCGCACTTGTAGTGGGAGAATGTTGGAAATAATTAAAGGGATGACCGAGGCCGACAAAGGCCGCTACGTATCTCATTCTTGAGAATTCAGGTCAAACATAGTACAAGATAGAAAAGGGAAAGATAGATTTTCCTAAGGGATTGATCGAAGCTGACACAGGCTTCCTACGTATCTCATTCTCGAGAATTCAGGTCAAACGTATTTCATACATAGAGGATAGGGGAATTTTAAGCTTTTACTAAGTGCGAAAATGATTACAATTAGAAAATGCAATTACAGGGAAAGAAAATAGAAGGAAAAGAAATCGCTCTCAGGCATAGTATCTTTTTGCAGCATCGGAGTTTCTATAGGATTGGGCCATACTTGATCATTCATCTCGAATAAAATCAAAGCTCCTCTAGATAGCATTTTTTTGGACAATGTACAGTCTTTGCCAATTTGGTGCAAACTTTCCTTTGTCCCGTGGGAAGGAAGGATTGACTGTCCATTCCCTGGATTGAATTCTGGATTGACCAATAAATTTTGGGAGATGATGTTTGTACTCATTATCATCCTATTATTGTAGGACCAGTCAAATATATCGATGTATGGCTCGAGCAGATTGATAAGGTCTTTCTTTTGTGCTTTTGACAAATGAACATCGACGCTGATTTCTTCAACTTGACCGTCATTTCCCAGATTAACTACCTCAATCCCTTCTAGGTGGGTATTTTCCTGGTCTTCAGAGTTCTTAGACTTCTTGGTTGTTCATTCTAAGACCATGATGTCTTCAATGTACCCTTCGGCTCCAATAGTGTATCCTTTGACTGGTTCATTCAACTCTTGGCATGACATGACATTAGCAGGTTTTAAGTTATTATTACTGAAATCATAAACAAAATAAGTTAGATTGTACCAAGTAAATAAAGTAAATAACAAAGGTTTTCAGAATACGAGAGGCTTTCATTAAAATCCAAAAATATTTGCAAACGATGGCTATAACCCGCATGAATATGGGTTCATGTGTTTTGGAAAGCAGTAAAGTGGTATGAGGAAATTGAAAACACAAAGGGTGGGTCACGGAGCCTCATTCAGACCATCACCAATTTTCATAAAATAGAGTCTTTGTCTACCCAGCCAAGCAGAGAGTCACGAGGGGAGTTGCGATCCAATTATGTAACTTCTTGCCAAGCTTGGCATCCCTAATCATGACTGCTTCGGAGGTTTCTTATGTTACAACATTGCTTTTCTCAAATAGCTTTCCGCTTTTGCCCTCTAACCCGTCGCTTGGCGGACCAATACGCGCATGACTGATATAAGTGAGGTAGCAGTTTTGGAAGTCCTGACTGCTTCTCCTCTTTGACTTTTGCATTATCTTCTCAGTCTATGTTCCCTAAGCCCTGCCTGGTTAGTTGTCTGGGAATTCTTATAGGTTCAGTCATACCGTCAGAATTCTTTCCCAGCCAGAAGCCTGGTTCATATCTGCTCCTCGCATCATAGTCGTGAGCATTTTATAGATAGGTGGCATGGGGATTTGAGGAGCAAGATCCTCTCTCATGGCATTGATGATCTCTACGGTGTATAAATCACTTCTTTTTGGTACTTTTTCAATCATAGGGACACAACCATTAGGGCGGCTTAGGTGACTCCCTTCACCGTGGATCACCACCTCATGTTCTTCCCAGATGAACTTTACCATTTGATGCAAAGTTGATGGCATGGATCCAGATCCATGGATCTATGGTCCTCCCAAAAGCAAGTTGTAACTGGTGGTAATATCCATGACTTGGAATTCTGTATGAAACTCGGCAGGTCCCATTTGGATGTATAGGCTGACTTTTCTGATAGTGTCTCTTTGACCACCGTCAAAAGCTCTCACGCCGATCTTGCTCTGGGATACTATTCCCAAATCATAGTCTAGCTGAGAGATTGTGAATAATGGGCAAATATTTAGACTCGAACCATCGTCAATCAAAACTCCATTTATAATCTTCTCTCGGCATTTGACAATGACGTGCAGGGCCTTGTTGCGCATTAACTCTTCAAAGGGTAATTTAGCAATACTCAAAGTAGCTATAGATTTTTCTGGCATTTCCTGATTTTAGGGTTAACCGACACTATTGACTTGCTCACGACCCATTCTTCATTGACCTCTATCATTCCAACAGTGGATCCTCCATGATTCGGGAACGGGTTATTATTAACATTGGCCGGTGCGGTTTGTAGTGTGATCACTCTTTGATCAATCAAATCCTGAATTTTATGCCTCAGGTTGATGCAATCTTTGGTATCATGTTCGACCCCTCTGGAATGATAAGCATAATATCGGTCAGCCCTAAAGAAACGAGAGTCAGGATTTGCAGGTTTAGGTGGAATGGGCTGGATAAATCCGGCAGCCTTTAATCTCTCGTACAACTGAGTTCTGGTTTCCGCCAGCTTGGTGAATGTTTGAGGAACTTTATTTTCTAGATTTGGATGAGAGGGATTGGCATCATCGGGAGAAGGAACTTGGCAATGGTTCGGGTTCTCGGGAGCCTTTTGATATACCTGAAAGTTCTGGGGAGGAGCTTGGTAAGTGGGTTGCACATTTGGTTGTGGAGCTTGGTATATGGGCTGCACGTTTGGTTATGGAGGTTGGTAAATAGGCTGAGTATAGTAAATCGGTTGAGGGTTTTATGGAGTTGGGGGGGTCGTTGGAATAAGTGATTTTTTATAGTTGGCTCCAAAGGGCTTCCGCGATCTTGGGCTAGGACTGGAGGATAATGAAGACACCTCTTTCCTTTTTTTCTTAGGAAATCCTGCCGATCCTGAGGATGTCAAAGCTTTGGTAATCTTGCCACTACGAAGACCTTCTTCGACAATTTCACCAATCTTAACTAGATCGGTGAATTTTACTTTTATTGCTGATATCATTTTGTCGTAGAACTCCGACTCTTGAGAGCGTATAAACACTGCGCTTATCTCTCCTTTGGTCATAGGAGGCCAAACTCTTGCCGCTTCCTTTCACCACTGATAGGCGTAATCTCGAAAGTCCTCATTTGATTTCTACCTGATGCGACCTAGGTAGTATCGATCCAGGAAAACTTCCATGTTATATGAAAACCTTTGAGCGAAGCCTTTATCTAGATTACTCCACTTAGACCACTTCTTCAATTCCTGCGAGGCAAACCATTCCAAAGCCTCTTCGCTCAGACATTGGCTGAACAACCTCATTAACAGAGCATCATTCTTTGATGTGCCAACCATTTGGTTGCAATAGCTTCTCAAATGAGCCTCTGGATTCCCAATAGCGTTGAAAGTCTCAAACTTGGGAATCTTGAAACCGTCTGTCAGGTCCATTTCTGGATGGATACAGAGACCATCGTAGTCATAACCCTTTTCATAGGACGAGCCTCGAAACTCCTTGATCCTGGCTATCTCCTCTTTCATTTGTGCCATGTCATAATAATGCTTTTTCTCTATGGCCCTCAACTCTTTCTCTTTCTCTTTGTAGTGGTCAAGCTCGAGACTATCTGGGAGGGCGGTGTATAGTTCTACCATAGCGTGAAAAGTGGTAGGTGGCATGTTCTAGACAAGCGGAGGCTGGACATGTGGAATGGCATTTTGATATGTGGGGGTATAGTTGTGTGAGTTAGTGACCTTGGGATGATTATTCTGGGAGTTGTAGGTATTTGGTGGTGTATTTTGGTAGTTTAAAGGGAGGTTCTATGGATTGTAGACATTTGGGTTGTTGTTTTGGTTAGTGTGCTGGATAAGAGGAGTATGGATTTGGTATGAAGATCCGATATGGGGAGGGTTATTGGAGAGATGTTCATTGGAAGGTCTAGGTGCGGAGGCAGGATGGATATTCCCTGGGCGGTTCTAAGTTAATGGGGAATTGAGAGGAGGGATTTGGAGAGGGTTTTGGGCGCTTCCCAGAGTTGGGGTGTGAGCGGCAATAGCCAGGCTTGCCATATCTTTGGCTTTCTGCACCTCTTCTTGTATTTTTTCTAGCTTCCTTGCCAGTTCGGCAATTATTTCACTTTGTTTAGCAATGACATTGTCTCTTACAGCCAAAGCGTTCTCTTCTTCGTTATCAATCATTTTACCCTTAGCAAAGCGAGTTAGAGGAGGAATCTATTTGTGCCTTTGAGCGGGTGAAGTAGGGATGTTCGGCCAGTTTTGTCAACACAGAGCAATTTTTATTACCTTTTGAAGTAAAACAACTCAAAGGCCAATATGTTAGATTCTGTTAGTGATAAACAATACAAGATATATGACTGAAAATAAGCACGTAAGAATTGCACTAAGCACATAAAGCTGCTTTTCATCAAGGCAAATTAGTCCACGGGGTTATTGACTCGAAGGTTCAATGGACAGGAATTTGCCTATCTATTTTGGGTAGGTAGATCTTATCAGGAGATTTGATTTGTCGAGTCTTCATCTTCTGATGCTTGTCCTGTAGCACTTGATGTGTCTTCTAAATTCTTCAGTATCTCCATCGAGGTGGGGAAGTGAAAATTTCTTTAAGGATAGGGGCCGAGCCTTGAAGGCTGCCTACGTATCTCACGAAGGAAAATTCAGGCCCTAAGTAGTTCGAGGGGTAAAAGGGATATATTTCATTTCATTTCATTTCTTCTACTATCACTTGATTACAACGGAAAAGTAAATACAAGATGACAAAAGAAAATAACTACAATAGCTTTGCCACTTTTAAAGCTTCTTTGGATAGTGGCAGGTCTTCTGGACTCTTCTCAATCCTTTCCTTTAAGGATAATACGGGGGAAACTCATTCTGGATCCTCCCTGCGTCTATGAGATCTTCGAGGTCAATCCTGAAAGTGCGACAATTCTCTATGTCATGCCCCCCTGCTCCAGCATGGTAGAGGAATATTTCCTTGCAACTTTACCAAGCTCAGGACATTTTTCCCGCCCTCTTTTCAATTGGCTCAATGATACCAGCGTGGACTAGTTTAAAGTGGATGTCAAGGTACGTGTCATAAAACACGGTGAATTCATATTGACGGATCAGGGTATTCTAGGGGATTGGCATTCCCGGTCTTACCTTATCGCAAATTAGTAGGGAGTGAGGTCCCCACATGTGGCTGATTTTCCCACTGTTGATCATTTCATGAATTCTGACCCTTAGCATGGTGCACTCATTGGTGGTATGCCCCTTTTAGGACGGGTGATAAGCACACCTCTTTTGTTCATCTCTAGGGTTATACCCAAAACTCAGGGTTTGATCAGGCTGAAGGATTCCTTTCATCTTCAGAGCTAGGAAGATGACTGGGCATGTAACAATTCTGGGCCTTTGGCCGTTCGCCCGTGCATGAGATTTGAGAGTGATCTTTCCTTTTCCGCTCTTAAACCTAATCGGCCAGACGGGGTCGTCCCTAATGTTAGCCTAATAATCTGAGACTCGGTTAAAAGTCTGGATCTGTTCGCTATTTTCTCCCACAGATTTTTCATTATTCCCTATGACTGACGCCGACCTTTTAAACGTCAATTGGTACTTTCTATCCGTTTGGTTAATCATTTATTCTGTTTGGGTTATCCTTGTGTCAACGTTGGCCATCTTTTCTTTCATAAGGGCTATCTCTTTATCCACTTCCGCGGACCTGGCCACCAACTTTTCCTCCACTTGCTTAGTTTCCTTGATTTGCTCCTCCATTTTGTTGATTTCCTGGTCAATCTCTTCCATTATCTTGCGCATTGTTTCTTCAGTTTCCATGGTAAGTCAACCTTCCTGAGATATAGGAGAGAAGTTCTTAGGCGTGTTTTGAAGGGATTTTGGATTTTCTGGGAAACTTGAGAAACTCGAGGAGTAATTTTGGTCGGACTTTGTATGGTGGACTTTATATTTTGCTTACGGTGTTCTAAAAATTGATTAAAAATGGGAATGGACCAATTTATCCTTGATTCAAGCAACACACATAAAGCACGTAAGACAGTTATATCACTTAACAGTTCATAGCGCGTCCTATACAAATATGTGATATTTTTTATGCCAAAGGTAGGCCTAACGAATTGAAGGATATGCATATCGTCTGTAAACGTTTCATTGCCCCAAAATATTATATACAAACCGATTAGATAAAATGGGGGTACAAAGCTGCGTGGGAAAAAGAATGCACATCAAAATCAGTCCCACGCAGGGTTACAATCCTAAACTAGGTTGCCGTGGCCGGTCCTTCGTTCTCAAACTTTTGTTATTCCTTGGAATTCCGAACGCCTTTCGAATGACAATCTTTAAAAGACCATCTAAATATATATCCCAATCTCGAGGGACAATGGTTCGTACAACTCGATATCATATCCTTCAATTGAGCACGTAGGGGATGATTGTTCTTTCGAGCCGTGGGCCCTTTCGAACACAAGGTGGTCTTACTAATGGACTTAATATCCCTTGGATATTAAGACGTCTTAGGTCAATGCCTATTTTGGGATTTGGTTTCTCTCTATCCTGAGTTTCTAGAATTGGTTTCGAAATTGACCGGGAACCCAGGCGGACAACCAAGGCTAAAATAATAAGTGACCGTTAACTGACCGCGGGTCAACTACTTCACTCGTCTGCTTTGAAAATTGTGTGTTTTATCAAGAACGACTGCAAATATTTGCGTAATTACCATTTTACCCCTAATGCAATCTAATGCTTTGCCAAGAGAGGCGGAAGATGCCATGAACAATCTATAATTGCGGAAAAAGTAAACAACTAAGGAAAGCAATAAATTTTACTAATTATTACAATTCGAATAGTTAGTCAAATAAGTTAGTTGCAAACAATAAGGTTAGAACCTAGTTGAATTATCTCCAACGGAGTTGCCATTTCTATTTTCAGGAAAAAATGACTTACTGTTGAAAATTATTTCGAAAATCTAGTTAAAGTTTTCAAAATATTTTCAAATAAAAGCAAGAGTCGTCACTTAGTTTTTATGGAAGTAAAAACCAAGAAAAACTTACAAAAAATTTCAAAGCCTAAAACAGATAAAGACTTAGAAAAAATTTGAGATTTTGGGTAAGGGTTCAAATTAATATCCCGAGAAGTATTTAAAGGCACTCGAGATATCCGCTAACTCGCTGTTATCCGGACTTGTTTGAAAACAACTCATTTTTTTGACTAACTTTTTTGAAAATGTTCATTTGTTTATTTTTGAGAAAAAATACCTTGGTTTAAATTTGATTGGAAAAAGAGGATATAATGAATATAAAAAGAGGATGGATCTTTTGAAAGTGAAAATACATAACATGTTTTAGACAAATTAAGCATAATGTTTTAACTTTTTGCCTGAAGAAACGGTAAAAGTTTGTCAAAACAAGAAAGGCTAACTTTTTTAGGGAAAATTCACTAAGTTAAATGTTAGTCCAAATCATACAAGATAATTCTAAACTACACAAAGATTTAAGGAGAAAGAAATGTGATTAAGCCATTGGCTCAATCTAAAACCTGTCCTAAATCTAGTGTGTGAGCCCTCTTTAGGCCCACCGCCATTCCCTTTTTGGACTTTTGGTCCAATTCTTCAAATCCAGTCTATTTTGAACTGTTGTTGTCCATAGACTTGGGCCTCCTTAGGCTTCTATTGCACTTGTCCAGCTTCTATATTTTGGAGAGGATCTTAAAGCCCAATATAGTTGCTGCCGTATTTATGGGTTTTAGACCCAATTCTTTCATCTTCTACCCGCAATATCAGCTTCCAGAATCACGTTGAGGCTGGCTCGAAGAGGAAGTTGTTGAGTTTCAACTCAATGAGTAAATGCAAGGATAGAGTGAGAGTTCTCGGGGAACTCAGGCATCACATGTATCAAAGAGAAAGAAAAAGAGTTAATACTTACTTAACAGGTTCAATTCAATAACAGTGTTTGATCAGACTAGTAAAGAAGATAACATTTAGAAGAAAGTCCTTGCGTTGAATTTCAAAACATAAAAAACAATATAGCAAATAGATGAGTTATGCACAACATGTTTCCACGAAAAAGACATCTTGGGATTTTCTATACGTTAACCCGTAATCGCAAACAGAACATAAATATGAAAATGAGAGAGATGCTCTTAAAATATAGTCAATAACTTCAGGCGTATTCAGGGCAAAGCAACAAAGTTTTGTAAATCCTTACTCCTATTCTTATCAAGTGTCTTAGCAGGTAGACATGGTATATGCGCATCCAGGGGAAGGAGGAATTTGCTCAAATTACCATGACACACATAATGAACCAACAGACAAGGCAAACATGCAAATGCATTTATTGAAACAACAATTTACAGATCTTGTGCTTGGAAAACCCAAAGGAAATTCCAGGTGAATCAAACTTGTAGAAAACACGAATCGCATCATCATTCAACCATGAATTGTTTTGAAGAGATTGACATGAAAGTCAAAAGCTAGATGAGTAAAAAAAAAGCATGAATCAGTGCATGATCCCATAGGTACAACCACCCTATATACTAATTCATTCAATCGTAAAATAGTGAGATCCCGTTATTTAAGTTGCTAGAACAGATAGAAAATAATCATGCTTAGACAATCTTTACCCACATATGACATATATTTTATGCTACTCACAGAAAAAGATCCAAACTTCCTATATTTCGTTTATTGTTCTATACTTCCAAGAGAACTAAAGTGTTATTGCGGGGTTCCTAAGGCAGAGAACCAACAGGATTAAGGCAAAAGCAAGAACATACACGAGACCATGCCAAGATATTTTTAAAATACAAAGAAGAAAAAATTCCGACCCTTAGGAAGGACTCATCTAAAGATAAAGAGGACCTGTTTTAACAGATTCATGGTACCAATACTATAGGCCAAACAATAGGACTTAACCACAGATTTTCACATAATTATCGAAAGAGGACCTGTTTTAAATAATATCGAGGCTCATTAAATCTGGTCAAATAACATCAGCACGTGAAATCTGATACTTGTTCTTAATTGTCACTTTGTTTAATGGCTTGTAATATATACACATCTTCATGGTGCCATTCTACTTCTTAATAAATAGACTGGTGCATCCCAAGAAATATCACTAGGCCTAAAATATGGTAACTTCTCTTTCACTTCTGTTGGAGCTATCTGATATAGAAGGATAGAAATAGATTGAGTGTCTGACTCCAAGTCAATATCAAAATCAATATCACAATCAGACAAAATGCCTAAAAAATCAATCGAGAACACCTTCAGAAACTCTTTTACTATGGCCATTGACTCCAAATGACGGTATCAATACTAGTGTCATGAACAAAAGTCAAATAGGTGAGACACCCCTTCCTAATCATGCATTGACTCCAAAAATGAAATTACCTTCCTCGAATAGGGACTGCGAGTGTCCTGCTACTTCAGTTTAGAAATACCATGTTTGTTGACAAAAAAAGGTTATTCAATCCACAGAACAATTTCTCGGGCTAATCAAAGATGGGGAATTAGCCAACTTGCATGACTTAGTCCACTATCTCTTAGCAAACTCTATCTGAGGTCATTATCTTAGCGTAAAAATCTAAAATCGCATGATAGGGAGAAAGTTAATTTATACCCAATATGATGTCGAAGCCTATTATATCTAGAATAATTAATTCCATCCACGTATTATGTAATGCCAAGTTAAATACACAAGATCGATTAATCGATCCACCACTAACAACCATCTAGGGGTGTAGGAACACGTACAACACAAAAGTAGAGTCACAAAATGTATCCAAATCTGGAACAAAGTATGAAGCTACATAAAAGCAAGTATATCCATGGTTAAAATAAAATTATAGCTAGTCAAAAGCATAACAAACAATACGAAGGACAACCATGGCTACTCCAATAAAGTTATTTATTTACCGATGTAATATTTCCAACCACCATTGTAATTGTCCATGATCTGTGGGGTGATTCATACCTACTATATATGAGTCTCTATGGATGTTCCCATATAGCCTCATACAAACACCCTTGTCAAAATCCCTTAATTAAAGAATCCTCATTTTGTCTTAGTTTCAATTAATATCACTTATACTTAATTCAATCTCTGAAGGCACCTCACAAATTGAATTTGTCAATATGTGTCATCAAGACACCACTTTAAATGTCATTGATGTTTGGTTTTCAACTTAACCCTTCATAATCTCGTAATATATTAGATTTATCCCACTTCATGGCTTCCTTCAAATGAACACTATACCAACGTAGTCATTATGCACCCCAACTTGAACTATTCAAATTCTCTTCAGTACGACTACACTCCAAATGATATAAATAAAATTCTTAAGTTTGAATCTTATAACAAGTCCTACCATCTAAGACTTCATCACAATTAATTACCTTTCATGTTCTTGTCCTCCCTTATTTCTCCCCATACTCTTACCATGGTCACTATCCTCTCATCGAATCAATCGATCCTCTTAAGATTGCACATGTTTTTAACACATCAACACTATACCACCTCATTACTGAATTGTTGACTTATTATTAATGCAATCGTGTCATAAAACTGAAGTAATAAATTCAGATGAAATTGAAGTATCCTTGTCCAAAGCATACCTCCAGAAAATCATACTTATTATGCTCAACTTTCTTAATTGCATTCTCCAAAGTCGCAATGCTTAATTATCTTGCTACATACATTAGAACATCTTGCACTATGTCGCGTAACATCATCTCATACTGTTGGTATGCAAATTTGAGAACGTGTCCTCACTATTAGTGAAAGAATTGAATGAAGAAGTTTAGACCATAATCGTCACATACGCACGATATGAATGAAAGAATGGAAGTTTCCAAAAGTCCTATAGCCTCTCAAAGATAAGTAACGGACGTCTCCGCACCGATCCACAAGACTCTACTAGACTTTGCTCTTGTACTTAGTGGGACCTATGAACCATACTCTGATACCATGTTGTCACGATCCAAAATCTCCTTAGGCCATGAGGACATCCACCATCTCCTTAGGCAAACCCCTTTCCTTTACTAACCATTTAACGATATAAATAATGCGGAAGTAATGTAAGAATAAGAAACCAATTCTCATAAATGTGGAATAAATGAGTTTCAATCCAAACTACTCCAAGACTTGGTGACACAAGTACAAAAGCATATATGAATATAAAATAAGTCAGTGAAAACTAAAACAACTGTCTAGGAGAAAGATACACAGAAAACATAAAGAACCTCTAGAATCTAGTACTGCCGAAGAAAAAGCAGGTCACCCTGAATCCTAACTGCAACAGGCTCGAACACCAATAACAAGTCAAGTATTCCTAGTACCTGGCTCAGTTTCTGCACGTAAAAAGGAGCAGCAAGTACAGAGTGAGCATGGGAAATACGTGTACTCACCAAGCTTTGATTAGTAACTCCTTCTAGAAGCGATAACGAGATGTATCATAAAGGTTTTCTCTTTCATAAGTAAAATCTTACCAAAATGTAAGTCACTATAGCATAACAAATAAGGCACGTATCTGGAATAATTTAATAGGGAGTGCAATGCAGATGAAATATAAGGCAATGCAATGCACTGACCAAAAG
This sequence comes from Jaltomata sinuosa, assembly GCA_003996215.1. Classification (NCBI taxonomy): domain Eukaryota; kingdom Viridiplantae; phylum Streptophyta; class Magnoliopsida; order Solanales; family Solanaceae; genus Jaltomata; species Jaltomata sinuosa. The sequence continues at coordinate 168,829 of QJPP01003741.1, forward strand.
TAAATTGGTATATATCCACCGGAACCATTTCTCATCGGCACAATAAAACCCACCGAAACTATTTTCCATCGGCATAATAAGACCCACCAGAACTATTTCCCATCGGCACAATAAAACCCGCCGGAATCATTTTTCATCGGCATAGTAAAACTCGGCGGAACCATTTCCCATCGGCATAATAAGACCTGTCGCAACCACTTTCCATTGGCATAATAAGAACCTGAATTTCATAAACAATCACAGTACCACTCGCCGAAACTATTTTCCATCGGCTTTGCATGATGTCACTTGTCGAAACCATTTCCCATCGGCTTAATAAGAATATGAATTTTACAAACAACTCAATGGGCAATATCAACCAATAATTATCATGCAACAATAAGAGTGATATGAATGAATATGTATGATCAAGTACAAGAAGTGAGTTTATCAATCACAATCAAGTTCACATAATTCACGAGTCTCAACAGTTCAATTGTATCACAACTTATGAGATTCTATCAACCGATAATGATTTCCGTAAGAATTTTCTATAGCATAGCACCGATGCCCGTATAAATACTGATTATCTCATTTATACGGGACCCCCTCATTACCCATTACCCTTAAGTTCATTCCATACAATAAAACTAACACTTCAAAAAGAAATTTAGAAATCTCTACTTGCCTCAACCGAAGCCCAAGTGGCAAGTAACGAATTTGCCCTTACGTAACGCTTCCGAATGATCAAAACCTGTTCAAATAAATAATAATTAGCACGTCAAATTTCACTTAAAACGAATCGTTATTCGACTTTCAAATTAAGAATTCTTACTCAATCCTATACCTAAAACCTAATTTCTCTAAACCTCGAAATCTGTAGCAATACACAAAAACAATATACTGCAAGACCTTCGAATATATAGAAGACATTAGACATAAACCCACTTTATCATTAATGCCAATAATTGGCTCATCCTATCACTTTAATCATTACCTAATGATTAATCCAATCATTGTTCTTTTTCTTTTCTAAGTCTAATGCCACCAGAAAAGTCCAAATAACTAGGGTTCCCATCACATTCCCCATAAAATGAATATACTATTGTAAATTGTACATACCAATTTAGCATAATTTAACCTACATCTAAATCAAGAGAATCAGTACTACACTATTTTTTAATGTGCATTGAAAATCCACCGATCATGCACCCGTTTGGAAATTGGTTAAAAATATCAGAAGAATATATTTACGCGCATGGTCAATTTCTAACTACAGCTCGGTACACCCCCACATCCTTACCAACACAGCAGTATGAACAATTCACTAACCTGAAGTTTTAGAGACCTTCCTTTCAAGTTGCACGGTAAAAACTCGTGCCCCTCTTTCATTTTGGTCTTGGTTTAGGCCAGGTTATTATATTGTTAGTTTGGTCTTGGTATAGGCCGGGTTGTTATATTATATTATGGGTTTCGTCTTGGTGTAGGCTGAGTGGTTATATTATGTTATCATTTTGGTCTTGGTGTAGGCCAGGTTATTATATTGTTAGTTTGGTCTTGGAATAGGCCGGGTTGTTATATTATATTATGGGTTTGGTCTTGGTGTAGGCCGGGTGGTTATATTATGTTATCGGTTGATCTTGGTATAGGCCAGGTTAGTATGTTAATTATTAGTTGGTCTTGCTATAAACTGGGTTTTCCATGTTAACACCTAGATGTGTTAAGGGGATCCGGGTGGGTCCGGGCTATGTAAAAGAGGTTATAAGTTCACAAATTGTTATCATTAAGTGTACTAATTGTCAAGTCACGAGGTTACTCCCTAGACGTAACATGGAACTTGGGACCACAAGGATCCCAAGCTAACCCTTGGTTATAGCATTCTCAAGCATAACAAAAGATAAGCGGAAGTAATCTAAGATAGAACTCAAAATAACATAAATAGAAGTCAATTACGAAGTACAATTCAGAAATCTTCTCATAAGGTCTATGTCTGAAAAGCCTCTACTACTATCATAGAGAGTTGTTGGGAAAACACCCCCAGCTAACTCGAACATCTGAAAATACAGAAGACATAAAACTGAGGTGGAGCCTAGCCCTCGGACTATGAAGACTCACCAATAGCTAAGTAGGAGTGGTCGATCTCTAGCCACGGATCTGAGTAGGAACACCTGAGTCTTCATCATAAAAGTATGCAGTGTAATATGCATTAGTACTATGGAATATACTAAGTATGTGAGCAAATGAACATGGTGAAAACATGCTAAGTATACTTGAATAACTGAAATCATGCCTTTAAAGAATAGGAAAGTTGGGAAGAAAGGCAAAGAAGAGGCAAAAATATATCGGAGAATCATTTCCAAGTAAAAACCAATGTTCCATATACAAAAGGGTTGGACACAAAAGAACTACATGCTCAGAGAGAAATGCTCCATAAGAACACTCATTTTTACTTGTTGTTGTTGTGAACTTATTTTATTTTTCATTTTGATCTATCGTCGTTGTTGTTGTTTGGGTACTTTTCTTATTGAATGCTTCAGTTATCAAGAAATTACATATTAAAGTTCAGTGTATGTTGTACTAATTTATTGCAGCAGTTTACAATAATTGCTATAAAAATTACAGCAATTTCTAGGAGAGTCTCACCCTGAATAATAAATTTACTATAGCAACTAATTAACTTGCTATAGAAAAGTTTAACAACTGCTAAACAATTCACAACAATTAACTAACTTGTTATGATTAATTTTAGTAATTGCTAAGAAAGTCCCAATAACTAGCTAACTTGCTGAGAGATTTTACAGCAATTGCTAGAACACTTTCAGCAACTAGCTAACTTGCTACAATAAATTTAATTAAGATCACTACTAAATCTACCTTTTAGTCTTAAATTGAACTAACATCACTTTATTTATTAATACATATGATTAATCCAATCAATTAATAATCAATTTACTCAATCAATATCGACTTACATGTGCAATTACTCAATTGATCGCATATTACTTGTCTAATTACTATCTCATTGTATAAGATCACTACTAAATTTAATTTTTTTCTTAAATTAGACTAACAACACTCCATTTATTAATAAATATGGTTAATCCAATCAACTAATAATCAATTTACTCAATTAATATCAACTTATATGTGCAATTGCTCAATTAATCATATATTACTTGTCTAATTACTATCTCATTGTATAAGATCACTACTGAATCTAACTTTTAGTCTTAAATTGGACTAACACCACTTTATTTATTATTATATATGATTGATTCAATTAACTAATAATTAATATACTCAATTAATATCGACTTACATGTGCAATTGCTCAATTAATCGCATATTACTTGTCTAATTACTATCTCATTGTATAAGATCACTACCAAATCTAGTTTTTAGTCTCAAATTGGATTAACACCACCCCATTTATCATTAGATATTATTGATTAATTCAACTAATAATCAATTTACTCATCAATATCGACTTACATGTACAATTGTTAAGAGAGTCTCAACAAGTAGCTAACTTGCTGAGGCATTTTATAGTAATCACTAAAATAATCTGAGGTATTTTACAGTAATTGCTAGGAGAGTCTCAACAAATAGCTAACTTGTTGAGGTATTTTATAATAATTGTTAAGAGAGTCTCAGTAAATAGCTAACTTGCTGAGACATTTTACAACAATTCCTAAACCATATTCAGCAAGTAGCTAACTTGCTAAGGCAGTTTACAATAATTGCTAGGAGAGTCTCAGTAAATAGCTAACTTGCTGAGGTATTTTATAGTAATTGCTAGGAGAGTCTCAGCAAATAGCTAACTTGCTGAGACATTTTACAATAATTTCTAAAACATATTCAGCAAGTAGCTAACTTGCTGCGGTATTTTACAGCAATTGCTAAAACATATTCAAGAAGTAGCTAACTTGCTGAGGCAGTTTACATCAATTGTTAGAAGAGTCTCAGCAAATAGCTAACTTGTTGAGGCAATTTATAGTAATTACTAGGAGAGTCTCAGCAAATAGCTAACTTGCTGAGGCATTTTATAGTAATTGCTAGGAGAGTCTCAGCAAATAGCTAACTTGCTGAGGCATTTTACAACAATTGCTAAAACATATTCAGAACTGCTACAAAATTTTCAGTATAATTCAACAGTTGCTACAACAAAATTTAATAATTGAAAAATAATAAACACAAATTCTAATATTAAATAAATTCTAATATTCAGCACAACAACTAATATTTAAATAAATCCAATAGATTCAAATATTCAATAAACTAATCATAAAACATAATTAAAATTCATTATTTTTGATTCAACTAAGGCACGAATCAAATATTCTCCACCACATCTGTCGATTGTTGCTCCTTTGTAGTCTCCGCTGCTTTTTTCTTGGTACTTACCAGTGCTTTGAAAATTTCTCTTCTCCTCTTTTGTAGTTGAAAAGGAGTATATGGCGAAAAAATCCCGATGATGGAATGATACACCTCTTAGATATCATGGTATTGACGTTTTGCTCTAAAGACTCCATCTTTGAAATCAATAAATCTATCTTTTCATTGCAGTTTAAACATCCACAAGAACAAGAAGGCACCTTAGAGGTACCAGCACCAACAGTAAAAGATCTACCCATTGTGAATGGAGTTTGAATATCTCCTCCATCAACACCACCAATAACTGGAGAAGATCCGCCTCTTCCACCGTCACCACCAAGATCACCAAAGTCACTACTCACAATCGAAGAAGATCCTCCTCTTCCACCAGCACCAGCACCAGCACCATCAACACCATCTTCATCATTTAATGTTGCATCATCCGCAATATTTGTCAGAACATCATCAATAAATTTTGAAGCATTGAATTCATCATCAACCACAGAGAAATCTCTTCTAATAGTCGTCGCTCCGGTCAAATCTTTCACTAGATTTTCAATCTTTGGATCTTGCCTTTCTACTTTCAAGGGTACAAATCCAATCAAAACATCTATCTACTTCTCACTTTCAGTAGGAAGTATCCACTGGTACATAAACTATATATAAAATAAAATTATATCAATAAATATAATAAAATATGAAAAAAATTGTATAAAATTACATCAACAAATTACAGTAATTGTTGAAACATATGCAGCAACTGCTGCAAACTGACTTTTGAAACATATTAACAGCTGCAGTTGTTTGCAGCAGTTGTTGTATATGTTTCAGCAGTTCCTGTATAGTTGCAGCAATTGCTGAAGCATATGCAAAAACTGTTGCAAACAATTGCAGCTGTCATATAAGTTTTAACAGTCAGTTTCAAGATTTGTTAAGCAGTTACAATATATATTTTAGCAAATACTAAACAATTATAGCAACTTCTGCAAACAATAACAGTAATAGAATAAGGCTTACCGAGTCTTCTGGAGGATCAAATAGCTCATGAGTCTCAATTTTTTTGTTATTGATCGCCGCCAGCCATCTAGAAATCCTTGGAGATGACACTTTGTAACACCCCAGCACTTTCAAGGCCAGACTATGCTCAGAAAACTAGTAGAAAATAATTTTTTTAGAAAATTCAAGTTTTCAGGAACCACGGTCCAAGAGTACGGACCATAGTTTGGAACTACGGACCATCATCTTTAACCGTAGTTCAAGTTCCAGTAGCTCTTCAGTACTTGTCCCAGGGACTACGGTTAGGACCACGGACCGTAGTTTGGAACCACGGTCCGTCATCGAAAATCATAATCCCAAATCCAGTAGCCTCCCAGTTAGGTCATGGAAACCACGAGTTGGTTTATGGACCATACTTCAGAAGCATGGTTCGTCCTTTGACTCATGAAAATCCCCAGGCTAAATCAAGTCCCAGGAACCACGAGTCACGCGATGAACTGTCATTCAGAAGCACGGTCCATCCTGTTGTGTCATAGTTCCTGAGACCAGAGACCCCTAAAAACTCTTAGGTAGAACCACGACTCCGGTTGACGGTCCATTAAATTAGAAGTACGGTCCGTCATCCGAGTCATGATTCCTGAGTCACGTTTTCTGCAGAAATTCTTTTAACTTTCTCGGGGGTGTTTTAGACCTTTCCTTTCTAATTTTACTTCAACTATAAATAGTGTTAGGCTTATTTTATTAAGTCTATTTCCCCAAAACAAAGTAACAACTTTCAAAAGCGATTCAAGTCAGACAGAGCTTCTTCTCCAAAGTTCCAGGCCTAGGGTTCTTTCTTCCAAGCTTCAACTCCAGAATTCTTGCAGGTGTACTCCGTAGGTTTCTTCACCAGGTATGTGGGATTTCACTAGTGGGTTTATTTCACCCATTAGGTCCCTAGAATTCAGTCAGCCCCTTCAGTTCCTCCATGATTATTCAGAACTAGGGTTTGAAAACCTTAGAGATTTCTTTCTATTCAGATACTACAACTTATATGATGCTTAGCCTATGATTCTTGGGAAATTAGTATAGTCTCATCTATAAAACTCAGAAACCCTAGCTTGTGATAATTTCCAGTACTTCATAAATATTGCTTGCCAGACAAATCAGTCAGATAATCACGTTTCAGAAGTTGAATGTCATATCCGTCAGTAAGTTTATGTACATTCTCAGATTATATCAGTGTTTTGAGCTATCCAGTGTTATAGTTGTATGTTAGCTTATATTCAGTTGGGAGTAAACTCAGCACCGATCGAACTAAGGGATTAAGGCTCACCCGTCAGCTTTAGGCTGAGACCTTTAGTAGCAATCCCTAAGTTCCAGAACTACGGTGCCACCGTAGGTTCTAAAGGGGTCACCCATCAGATTAGGCTTGACACCCTTGTCCCTTGTGGACATCATTAGTGGATCCACGTCAGACTTGTTCGTACCCTTGGTAAGGTATGAACACCCTTCCATCCACGGTTATAGGTTGGCCCCATAGTTAGCTCAACTTGGGGTATGTCGGTTAGCAGTTTCTCCCATAGTTAGATTCATGTGCAGTGACCTTGTATTCAGTATTTATGTTCAGTATTGAGTTCAACATGTTATTTTATGATTTATACTTAGTCATTGCATTCATTTCGGCTTTCATTTATGTTGCAGTATATCTATTTCCATGTTCATTTCTATATTGTCCATCTTTGTACATATCCTGCATGCTCAGTACATTCAAAGTACTGATGCATACCTTTGTGCTACATCATTTCATGATGTAGGTTCAAGCACTCAGCATCTAGACCACGCTTAGTTTGACCTCCGGTCCATATTCAGCATTTCAGTTGGTGAGTCCTCAGTAGTTCAGGGACGATAGACATGCTTATATCTTTCACATTTATTTACAGTTTCAGATTTATTAGAGTTAGATGGGGGCATGTCCCAGAAACTCCTATTCGGTTAGAAGTCTTTCAGACATAAATTAAATTCATCAGTTGTTAGTGTTGTTATTCAGTCAAAACTAAACTAATTTTATATTATACACATTCAGACTTGTTGGGCTCTTTTATCGTTTTTAGATATTAAATTATTTAGCTTCCGCACAGTGCATGCTTTAAACTGATTTTTGTATAGCTATGACATGCCATGGGTTAGATTGGGGTCACTTGTGATACTAAGTACCTTGTTGCGTCTAGGGGATAGTTTTGGGACGTGACAAACTTGGTATAAGAGCATCAGGTTTAAGTGTTCTAGGGTGTCTGAAAGTCGTGTCAAGTAGAGTCTTATGAGTTGTCAGTAGCAATAACTTCCCTTCTTTCTTTTCTAGTTCTTGCTATAGAGTATAAACTCTATTTAATTCTCCTCTATCTTAATGCTCTTCACATTTCATAAGAATGCCTCCCAGAAGAGCTAACGCTAGGAATCAGCCAGCACCAGCAGCACCAGCAGCTCCAGCAGACCCATTGAATGAGCAAGTTTTGCATACCGAATTCAGGGCTGCTTTTCAAGTACTTGATCAGGCCATGACCACCCAGGTCAACCAGTGGGCTCCTGCACCAGCTCGACCTTAGGTCAATACTGCCGTAGCCAAGATTCGGGATTTCACAAGGATGAACCCTCTAGAGTTTCATGGGTCCAAGTCATAAGAGGATCCCCAAGAGTTTTTGGAGGATATTCAAAAGGTGACAGGCCCAGTCGAGGGTGCAGACTTGGCTGCCTATCAGCTGAAAGGGGTGGCTTATACTTGGTATCAGCAGTGGAAGGAATCTCGTTGTGCCAATGCAGGACTAGTGACTTGGGATCTTTTTAAGACAACTTTTCTAGATCGGTTCTTCCCACTAGAGTTCAGGGAAGCCAAGGTTCAGGAGTTCATCAATCTGAATCAGGATGACATGAGTGTAAAGGACTATGCTTTGAAGTTCACTCAAGTATCCAAGTATGCCCCGATAATAGTAGGTGACTCTAGAGCTCGTATGAGCTAGTTCGTGTGTGGTGTGTCTGATGACGTGGTCAAGGAATGAAAGACCGCAATGCTCATTAAGGAAATGGATTTCTCCAGGCTGGTTACTTATGCTCAACAGATTGAGGAGGAAAACATCAAGGAAAGGGGAGGTGATACTAAGAGGGCTAGGACAAGTGATTACAACCACTTTCAGCAGAGGTCAGAGGGTGGAAACCGCTATCAGTATCACCAGAAAAGTTCAGCACCAGCTCTATCTTCTGCTAGTGACTGAGTGCCCAAGTTTAAGAAGGATCATCGGGATAGGGCGTCAGGCTCTAAGTCCCAAGGTACGATTACTATTGGGAGCACTAACCTAGTGTGCAAGAAGTGTAGTAGGAACCACCAGGGTGAGTGAATCACAGGTAGTGGAAATTGTTTTGGGTGTGGTAAGTCAGGCCACAGGATGAGAGAGTGCCTCAAAAATTCTCAGAAGGGCAGGGACACTCGTTCGCAAAATCAAGCCAGCTCTACAGCAACCCCAACAGGTCGCCCTACTCAGCAGGGTGCCTCTTCTAGTATAGGTGGTGGTCAGTGCCAGAATAGATTGTATGCACTTCAGGCTCGACAGGATTAGGAGGATTCTACTGATGTGGTCACGGGTACATTGCGAGTCTTTAATACTGATGTTTATGCATTGTTAGATCTAGTGGCTACACTTTCCTTCATTACTCCTTATGTAGAATTTAACTTCGGTATTAGCCCAGAAAATCTCCTAGAACCCTTCTCAGTCTCTACTCCAGTTGGCGACCCAGTTATAGCTAGACGGGTATACAGAAATTTCCCAGTCACAGTTTCCCAGAGAGTTACCTCAGCAGATCTTGTAGAGTTAGAAATGGTTGACTTTGATATCATTCTAGGCATGGATTGGTTAAATTCCTATTATGCCTCAGTCGATTGTAGAACTAGCATCGTTCGGTTCCAGTTTCCTAATGAGCCAGTCTTAGAGTGGAAGGGTAGTAACTCAGTGCCTGTAGGTCATTTTATCTCCTACCTTAAGGCCAGAAAAATGATTTCCAAGGTGTATATGTATCACCTTTTTTGGGTTAAGAATTCAAACTCTGAGACCCCAACTCTTGAGTCAGTCCCAGTGGTAAATAAGTTTCCAGAAGTGTTCCCAGAAGATCTTCCCGGAGTTCCTCTCGAAAGGGAAATCGACATCAGAATAGATCTCCTTCCAGATACCTAGCCTATTTCGATTCCTCCTTATAGAATGGCTCCAGCCAAGCTTAAGGAATTGAAAGAACAGCAGAAAGACCTCCTAGACATGGGCTTCATCAGACCTAGCATCTCTCTATGGGGTGCTCTAGCATTGTTCATGCATAAGAAAGATAGTTCTCTCAGGATGTGCATTGACTACCGTCAGCTGAACAAGGTCACAATCAAGAACAAATATCCCATCCCCAGGATTGATGACTTGTTCGACCAGCTTGAAGGCGCTGGTTGCTTTTCCAAGATAGACCTCAGATTCGGCTATCACAAACTTAGAGTCAGAGATAGTTACATCTCAAAGACGGCCTTGAGGACTCGGTATGGTCACTATGAATTTGTAGTTTTGTCTTTTGGACTAACCAATGCTCCTGCAGCTTTCATGGACTTAATAAACAGGGTGTTCAAACAGTACTTGTACTTGTTCGTCATTGTCAGTAATTGTACTTGTTCGTCATTGTCTTCATTGATGATATCCTTGTTTATTCTCAGAATGAGGAGGAGCATGCGACTCATCTGAGGGTTGTTCTCCAGACTCTCAAAGATCGCCAGATATTCACTAAGTTCAGCAAGTGTGAATTCTGGTTATAATCCGTTGCTTTCCTTGGTCATGTGGTGTCTAGTGATGGCATCCGAGTTGACTCTAAAAAATGTGAGGCAGTAAAGGACTGGCCTAGACCCACCTCTCCAACAGACATCAGGAGTTGTTTGGCTGTTTATTACAGGAGGTTTGTAGAAGGATTTTCATCCATAGCTACCCCATTGACCAAGTTAACTCAGAAAAGGGTCAAGTTTCAGTGGTCAGATGAATGCGAGAAAAGTTTCCTAGAGTTGAAGACCAGCTTGACTACAACTCCTGTTTTGACTCTACCAGACGGGTCAGACGGTTATGTGGTTTATTGTGATGCATCCAGGGTAGGCCTGGATTGTGTTTTGATGCAACAGGGTAAGGTCATAGCTTATGCTTCTAGACAGCTTAAGGCTCATGAGAAGAACTACCCGACTCATGACCTAGAGCTTGCAGCAGTTGTGTTTGCCCTGAAGATTTGGAGACACTACCTGTATGGTGTTCATATTGATGTGTTCACAGATCACAAGAGCCTCTAGTATGTGTTCACCCAGAAAGAGCTGAATCTTTATCAGAGGAGATGGCTTGAGTTCCTCAAGGATTATGATATGAATGTGCTCTACCATTCAGGTAAGGCCAATATAGTGGCTGATGCTCTCAGTAGATTGTCTATAGGTAGCGTATCACATGTTGAGGAAGAGAAGAGAGAGTTAGCCAGAGATGTTCATTGGCTTGCTCGCTTAGGAGTTTGCCTTATGGACACGTTAGACGGTGGTGTGATAGTTCAAAATGGGTCAGAATCTTCATTGGTAGCTGAGGTTAAGGAGAAATAGGATAGTGATCCCGTATTGCTTCAGCTGAAGGGTGCAGTTTATCAACAGAGAGTTGAGGTTTTCTCCAAAGAGGGGAGATGGTGTGCTTCATTTCGTGGTCTTTTCCTCTTGCCATTGAAATTGGAGGCAACACTAGTTCAGCGGAAAGTCGAATTTCTCTGGTGAAGCTCAACTCGTTTGTCCCCAGTTCGCTGCCACAAAAGAGGTAAACCCATAAACTTATCTTTTACCCTTTATTTATTTATGTTGATTTAGTGTAAGGAATTACGTCTTTGATTGGTTGGTTTTCTAATTCGAGAAATAGGAGTGACCGTAGTATTAATGAGTAATTTCCCTGCCTGCTTGTTTTAGCTTTAATCTACACCTAGATAATATATACCTAATTGCTAAAGTAGGAACACAGAAGCATGAGCTTTTTGGGATAATTTCTTGTTTTTTTAAAAAATATATAAAATTTTGTTCCTCTTCTGTTTTAATCTTTCTATTGTGTGTTGATATGAAGTGCTAATATCCAGGGTATAAGTCATTTGTACTCCCTGCCTTCAGTTTCATGGATAGGAATGGTTGTTTTAATTTCCACTTCCCCTTTCCTATTATATTTTTTATCCCAAGAAGAGAAAAAAAGAAAGTATGATTTAGCTCTATTTCATATACCTTTGTTGCTGTCCAGAGAAGTTTGAAACATGGTTGAATGTGTCCGTTTTGATATTGTTGTAGTATTTGAGATATCCGAAGCCTCTACAAACAGTTGATCTCTAAGTATAACGTAAAAAAGGCAATTCTTTCAAGTATAGCTAACTGATAATCTTGCTTTTTTTGGTTAAATATATATCCTTTCCTTCACCTTGTTTCGATGAGATTTCTCGAGTATTTTCTTTTGAGATTTGTCACTGTATGATAAAATTCTGATCTTAAATCTGAATTCTTTGAGGTTTTATTTGGGATATTGAATTTGTATGAAGTTAAGTGTAATAATGTTCACTAAGGGAAAGAACGCCATGTCTCCAAATATGGATTCTTATGGATTGAGTGCTATGTTTATTCACATGGGCAGAACTGTGCATCCCAACAAGCTTTGATTTTATTAAAAACACTGGTCTGCCTAAAGTAGTCATAGCTATGGAATCTCCTAGTCTTGTCACTCTTGATCTTCAAGAATGGTCTAAAAGTAGAAGTCTTTAGGTTCTAAATTTAATCAGTTTTATTATGAGTTGTAAATGGGTGTCTTTCCCTGCATTACCGTGTTGAGAAACATGATGTAACTTGAAGTCTCTGTTGAGGATCAACTACATATCTTGTAAATATAGGTCATGTCTAAGTTTTCTTGCATCTTTTTCCTTTCTCTTCTTTCTTTCTTTCTTCTACGAGTACTGTGTGTAAGATGTCGTAAAATGGGTAGGCCTTGTGTCAAGTGACAAATCTTGCACCTATAAAGATTAACTGATTTAGTCATCGGTTTTGTTTATGCTCCCTTATTCATAACTGTTTCAAAAGCCCTCCATTAGGTTGCTTTCTTTTCTTCTCAGTTTTTCCTTTACAACATGTTGCCCAGCTTTAGCATTTTGTTAAGTCTTGTCCCAGGTTCAATGAGTGTTTAATCAAAACTGTCATCCAAGTGATTGTTAGGCAGATGTTCGATTGGCATTATCACTGTTTACAATTTTGAAGAACTTAATTCCCTTCGCTAGGCGTATAAAGACGTGTAAAGGTCTCGTGATTTATCCAAAATCCTCTCTCTAATTTTCAATTATCGCTAATTGTAGCCATGATCATTTTGGGTTCAGTTTGCTGCACATTTTAAATGGGTTGACATTTTCCTTAAGTGATTAAAGTTTATTACTCTTGATTCTCTCCTCTGTTGCAATTGAAATATTTCAGGTACATAGCCCTGTTCCTTAATAGCATTAGTTAATTATTCTCTTAGTCTTATTCGAGATATGTTCTATGGTACCGCCTCGATTTAGAAAATTTTCTCTTCAAAATTATTTTATTTTTTTACTTTGCAGCATATTTCATCTTTTAGTCTACCACTTATGCTAATCCATTCTCTTTTTCCTTTGCATACATTTCCTCGAGTCCGCATGGACTCATTTCCTCTGCATATAATGGGGACTCCACAAGTCTCTTGTGAGTTATTTTCTATCAAACCTCGTAAGAGTTGGAAGCTAATATCAGGAAGTGGAATGTAGCAGTAGATAGCAAAAAAAGAGATTGGGCCAAAGCCCAATAAAATGCATCAATTGTTTGGATTCAAATCCATGAAAACCAAAGTCCAAGTTTGGACAGTCCAACGGGTCAAAGGGCCCAATCTCAACTCCCCTTCATTATTTCCTTGTAATTCATTCTTGATATTTGTATTTTGGTTAACTTTCATTAATGTTAATTAATTTAAATAAATCTCCTCATGTATGCTATTTTTGTTTTATCCTTGTTTATTTTTATTCGCTAGTTGTCACTTAGATTACTTATCATTTGAATAATAAAAATGAACTCTTGTATTAATTTTCATTTGAATAATGAAATGATATTTTTCTTTAAATAGTCTCTCACATAAATAAAAAAATTCTTAAATATATTAATGGAGCTTTTTCCCCGTTTGTCAATTCTTTCAAAACTAATTTAAGTGAATTTTTCATTTTTAGTTACAAGATTTTCTTCAAAGAAGTAATCCTATTTGTTTTAAGTTTTCTTTAAATAGTTTCTTCTTGTTACAATTCTAAACATTCTTACGAAATTGAAACAATTTCTTACTTTCACCTTTTGCGAGATAGTGTTCCCTTAACTTTGATATTATAAAGTCACATTCTTTTCAAATGATCTTCTTTTTTCATGAAGTTACTTATTTTCTTGTAATTTTATTTTTTTTCTTAAAAATATTCGTAAAAAGCTTGTTCAAATCTTTAAAAAATTATTTCATTTTACTTGGTTAAAATAAGTTTGAAGTTGCTATATTTTTCAAGTCATATTCTTACTGTTTTCATAAAAATCAACTCTTTGTAAGAATTAGCTAAAAAAATGAATTTCTCAATTTTTTAGTTATTTTTAAAATTAAGAGGCTTTCTTTAAATCCCATCAATACTCTTTATATTTTTCTAAATCAACTCTTTGCAATAATTAGCCATTTTATTTAATTTAGTCAAATTATTTTTGTTCAACCATTTTAAATGATGTTTTTAAGTGCCTTAAAAACCTTCTTAAGACGTTACTTGAACTCTTACCCATTTTCTCTAATTTTAAAGATTTATTTCTATTTTTTAAGTATTTAAATATCTTTATGTTTTCTTAATTTCTTTATAAAAATTAAGTGGCGACTCTATTTATTTTAAAAATTATTTTGAAATATTCTTTAAAGTTTTGAAATAATTTCTAAAAGTATTGAAAACCCATTTTCTTTTAAAAGATAATTTCCTTTTCTGAAAAGGGATAAAACAGAAATGACGACTCTGCTGGGACTTTGTTTAGGTTCTAACAAAAAATTGAACTTTTTGACTAACTTTGAATAACTAATTATTCGAAATATTATAATAGCTAGTAATTTTAATTATTTGCTCTTATGTGTTTATCTTTCCGCCACATGGCACAAAATTTTATTTATGTTCAAGAGAGGCTCACGATCACGTAGCCTCTTTTCATAAATAACACTTTGTGGAAAATATGATAGTTTACGGGTACATCATGCGTCCAATGGCTATCGTATTTTTAAGTCAAGTCGTCCGCTTGGAATCCGGTCTATTTCGAAGAAAGCCCACTTTAGACACCTAGAGTAGAACTAAACCAAAATCCTTTTTAGGCATTGGCCTAGGATGACCCAATACCTGAGAAGTATTGGGCTCATTAGAAAATACCATCTTGCATCTATTGGCCACGAGTCAAAAAAAGACGATCATCCCTTATTTGTTTATTTAAAGGATTTGATGTTGGATTTTACGAACCATTGTCCTTAGAGATTGAAAATTATTTAGGTAGTTTCTCTCATCATAATCAAAAGAAGATATTCATCCGAAAGGCATTCAAAAATTTCAAAGAGTCCAAGAAGTTTTAGAATGAAGAACCTTCCATGGAGGCATAGTTTAGGAATGTACCCCAGCGTGAGAATGATATATAATGTACATCCCTTTCCCTTATTGTGTATCCCCGTTTGATTTAATAGGTTTGATATAATATTTTTGGGGCAATGGAACAATTTACAAAAGGCATACATATCCTTCAAATTTGTTAGACCTACCTTTGGCATAAAAAGGTCACATTCGTATAGGACGCGCTATAAACTCTTTTGTGATATAGTTGTCTTATGTGCTTATGTGTTTTACTTAAATTAAAGGTGAATCGATCCACTCCTATTTTGATATTTTAGAACCCCTAAGAAAAATATAAGTCTATCACGCAAAGTTCGACAAAAAAAATTCCAAGTCTTCCATGTTTCTCGAAAAAATCCTAAACCTTTTTCTTTCCACAAAGCCTCTAAAGCTTACTCCTATTTCTCAGGAAAGATTGACTTGCCAACTCGAACTGCATAAGCCCTAATTTTTTCTTCGTGGAATACGTAGGCAACCGTTCAGGTCTCAGCCTTTATCTTTAAAAACTTTCAGTTTTCCCATCTTTTGGTAAAGAGATTAAGGAATATTTCCTTAATCAAAGACACTAGAAGATCAAGATTCAACAGGAGTCAACATTCCTGTCAAGTCACTCATCCCAAAACCAACGGGCAAATTTTGGTCCGTTTGAGTCTTTTGTCAATACCCATCGTGGATTAGTTCACCTTTAATAAATCAACATTTATTTGTTTAACGTTCTGCCAAATATCTTGTATTAGTTATCATGAATGTAATCTAACATGATTACCTTTTGAGTTATTTTTCCTGTAATAGGTAAAGAAACTGATTTGTGTTGAAAAACGATGGCGAAACACTCTTATTTCACAAAATCAAGAGAAACCAAAGTTTCCTCTTACGATCATAACTTAGGAAAAAGGACAATGACTGAGGATACTGAGAACATCACTTTAACTAAGATGACTACGTGAGATACTCTCATAGCTAAGCAAAATGAGTTGATTGTGCAACTAGCGCAATAAGTTGATGGGATGAGAAATGAGATTTGAGAGACAAGAAATCTGATTAATTTGATCATTTATGCAAAATTGCCCACTTTAGGTGAAGGAAGGGACATGAAGATTAATTTGATCATTTATGCAAAATTGCCCACTTTAGGTGAAGGAAGGTCTCTTCATGTCCCTCCTCTAAACGCGCCAGCACCCGAATACTTTTCCAATGATACACTTACGCTTTCTTATAACTTGAGCATAGAGAAGTCCTTTAAAATATGGCTCGATAAAGCAAAATCCTACCCGTCAGCTTCACAAAAATCCTACCTCATCTTTTATGCCCAAGCTAAATGTCAAAATCCCTCTCCAAAGTACCAAACTCCACCTCTAAATTACCAATTGCCTCCACAAACATTCCAAAACCTCCAATCAAATTTTCAAGCACCAATTCCTTTCTATTCCAATCCATAAACATACCACAAAGTAGCTCCCCCAATATACCAAAATAAAACAATTCGTCCAAATCATAAGAAGAAACCTCCTCGAGTATTTACTCCATTAGCTGAAAGCCAAACTAACATTTTTGAGAGACTAAAATCGACTGGACTAATACAGCCCATCAAACCAAAGCCTGCTAATCCTGCAACTAGGTTCTTCAGACCTGATTGACATTGCGTATATCATTCAAGAAGTGTTGGGCATACCACAGAGGATTGTATCAATCTGAAACACGAAATTCACAACCTAATCGATCATAGAGTCATCACTCTCCAAATGATCTGCCCTATTAGCAAACCTTTGACAAAACATCAAGGGGTGACTCCTATAGACGAAACTAATAACGAATGGTATGTGAGAAATATTCTTAATAAAAAAGGATGATCGAAAGTTGTCAAGGCATTTGACTCATCTATCCTGGTCTTTTTCTGTTTATACAAGTGATGATCTGTGGGAAGGAATCAAAGATCACGACGCGATCTCAAAAGAATTCTTCGAGATTGAGCCAGGGGAGCAGTTGCAAAATTTGACCTCCACTCCACTCATGACTCCCTGATCACCTGACAAACATAATTTAAAATCTACCAATATTATGTCATGTCAAGAGCTTAATGAACAAATCGAGGTAGAGGATGATGAATGTAAAGAGTATGATGAAGATTTTGAAAATCGAGAGAAGCCGAATCTAAAAGAGATTAAAGTGGTTGATCTGGAAGACGATGGTCGTCAAAAAAATCAGAATCAGTGCTCACTCAATAAAAGCACAAAAGAGAAAGCTTACCAGTCTGCTAAAGTCATACATCAACACATCTAATTGGTCTTGCGATAATATGCCAGATACGAACACCAACGTCATTTCCCATAAGTTATTGGTTCGGCCAAAATCCAATCCATGAAGTGAGACAGTTGATCTTTTCCCCGTCAAAACAAGCGCAAAAGAAAGTTCACACCAAATTGATGAAGCCGTCATAACATCCACAAAAAATCATCCGAGGGGTCCTTGATTTTATACGAGGTGGACAGTCAAGTGTGGACCAAGATGCAGTAAAGAGATACTACGCTTGAGGGTGATGTTTTCTTTTATTTCTTTTCATGTAATCGCACTTTGTTAATTGTAATCATTTTATGTAATAGTTTGAAATTCCCTATCCTCTATGTATGAACTATGTTTGACCTGAATTCTCAAGAATAAGATACCTAGGCGGCTTGTGTTAGCTTTGATCACCCTTTTAATTATTTAATTCTCCCACTATGAGTGTGAGAACTACGTTTGACCTGATTTCTGCTTCAATGGGATACGTAGGTGCCACAACGGCTCAGTTATATCACCCCAGGAAATGAAAACTGGGGTAAAATTTTCGAAAAAGAAATCTCAAAAATTCAGAAGGCAAAGATCATTCTCTAGCAAGTTGGAGTGCAGATTGTGCCAAAGAGCAACTGAGATGAATTAAGAATCTCATAATTCCCAGCAGAGTCGCCATTTCTGTTTTATCCCTTTTCGAAAAAGAAAATTATTTTTGAAAAGAAAATGGGTTTTTAATACTCTTAGAAATTATTTCAAAACTTTAAAGAAAATTTAAAAATAATTTTTAAAATAAACAGAGTCGCCACTTAATTTTTATAAAGAAATTGAAAAACTTAAAGACATTTTAAAGAATTAAAAAATAGAATAAATCTTTAAAATCAGAGAAGATGGTTAAGAGTTCAAGTAACATCTTAAGAAGATTTTTAAGACACTTAATAACGTCCATTAAAATGGTTGACCAAAAATAATTTGACTAACTTAAATAAAATGACTAATTATTGCAAAGAGTTGATTTAGAAAAATATAGAGAGTATTGATGGGATTCAAAGAAAGACTCTTAGTTTTAAAAATAACTAAAAAATTGAGAAATTCATTTTTATCTAATTTTTACAAAGAGTTGATTTTTATGAAAACAGTAAGAATATTAAAGACTTGAAAAATATAGCAACTTCAAACTTATTTTAACCAAGTAAAATGAAATTGTTATGAAATAATATAATTATGTGGATGTCCATAACTCCAAAGAAGTTACTCCCACTAATATTCTCCATAATGTGTAGTAAACTCCACACCCATTACTTTGTCCATTATGAAAAAGATAACCTCCACTATTAATCACCATTATTCTTGTAACCTCACACCTCCATAATCTTCCCCCATAACCTTTATAGTTAATGTCATATTTATGACTAATCTTTTATATGCATCTATGTAATGCTATAAATACATATATAGGAGTTCATATTGTAGACACTTGAAGATATTTGGGAAATACTTAAAAGAATAATAAAAGTTCTCTTCTCTATCTCTCATGTCTTGTCTATTTTCTTGTTTATATTGTTACTCTTTTAGTTTAGTTTTACAACACGTTATCAACACGAAGTTCTAACCTATTACAAGTTTCAATTTTTTTATTGGCCTACACTAATGAATATGTCCATATTGAGAGACTAAGATTATTACTTGAAGCATCGGAAGTTACACATTTATATTTTTAGAAGTTTCTTTATCAAATACGTTTTTGTTATACATATAATGGTTATATCTATATGTCTTGTTGAAAGTTAATTCATTTATGTATATAATTACAAGTGGTAATATTTTTAAAGGCTCTAAGGTGAGCCTTGTTACTTTGGCCTATTATATATGTCATTGGTTAAGGGTAAGACGGTGGATTCAAGTTTCATCGCGCCAAGAGGGTAAGACATCGAGTTAAAGTCCCGATGCACCATGATGATAAGATATTAGATTCAAGTTCCATAAAATTATGGCCTAAAACGCTTTAATATGGGTAAGACATTGGGTTTAAGTCCTAATGCACCATAGTGATGATATAATGATAATAAAAGCAAATTAATGTGCTTTTGATAAAAATTCATAAAACCCGTCCAACTGAATTTACTTCATTCTTTGAAATGAATGTTGTAGCAATATATGATAAGTCTAAAATATGACCAAATAACTATTATGGTTGCACAAATGATTGTGGATGTGAAAGAGGATAAAATATCATCATTTTGATAATAAAAGAAGAACTCTATGGGTTCTCCAAATCGTCCTTCCTAAGTGAAGGTAATTCTTACCATCAATTTGGTATGAAAGGTATATATTGGGCACATTATTTTTGTGGACCTAATTTGATAAATTTTATAAATCCTCCATCAAAATAAAAAAAATTATAAAGTGGTGGTACACTTTATCTTTCAAAGTGATGTTGAGGTGATAAATATAATAAATGTCAAGATATGATAATAAGCTTCTAATGAAAATTTATGAAGCAAGAACATATGAATATTATTGTCCATTTCTTGAAAAAAATATGACTTGTAATAAGCATTGTAAATGCTCGGCCATTCTTGAAAATGAAAACGTCAAGATGTGATAAATTTTTTGTATAAAGACATGCTTATGTATGGTTGGATAATCTAATGACCTATTCCGTCGTTACTTAAAATATCTGGGTTTAAGGCAGGTGCCTCTCATTCATAATAAGAGTTAGGATTAATTCTTTAGTATGAGAGTACATTTGGTATGTACTAAGGTCATAAAATACTCCTAGCACAAAGTTAAGTTGAAAGTTTCCTTACCGATTTAGTTTTGGGCTAAGTTTAAACTAGGGTCAACTTCAAACGTGCATTCCTCCTAGAATATAAGGATTTAGGGGTCCCAAAACCACCAAACTAAAGATATCTAAGTCTTATTTCCAACGCCATCGATCGTTCGTCAATCCGCTTCCAGAGTAAAAAGTTATGACTATTTTACTGAAGACTGTCCGTGCTGAAAAATTGAGTCCGTTATAGCGGAATTTAGGTCGCTATAGCGGTACCACCGTAGCGGTTGGCAGTCCTCTATAGTAGAATGACGGAACCATAAAGCCCAGAAACGGGTTTTATAATCCCATTCTCCCTTCTTTAGTCAAAAAAGATGAGGGTTGCTCCAAAAAAAACCTCCTAGGCTTCTCCAAAGTTTGGGAGCCATGGGGAAGAGGGATTTCGGCCGAAAGAACGCGAAACCATAGATTTCGAGCCTGTCATCTATCAAGGAACGCCTTCACGGAGCCAGAAATTGCATCGTGCAACTGCTTGGCGTCCAGGTAGGTTAGGTTTTTCATTGAGTAGACTCTTGACCTGTTGTGATTTCCTATTTATTTTATAGAATGCAAGGGAGAATCCATATCTAGGCCTTCAAGCACAGAGTCTAGAGGAAGATTGTTGGGTTATTTGGTTGAACTGGAAATAGTAGATTTGTGACAGTGTTTTGTCATATTCTAGGTGTATACTTATTTGGTATGGTTTTGCTAATGAAATTTAGGGACTAGGATGTCGGGAAGGTTCAGAGAACTGGAAAGGGTTAGTAATTAACTAATATGCAAGGAACGGAAGTTCTGAAAAATGAATTGGTATAATTAGAATATTGTCATGGTTGTGTTTCTAATGCTATGGGAGGTTTTCCCATGTTGTATCTCGGTCCTAGGAAGAGGGTCAGGAATAAAGGTATCTAATGGCATGTTTAAAGGGGTGATTCAGGGTTAGTCTCCGAACGGGATTTAACAGTTCATAGTGTACCCAAAATTGGGTAGGTGATGGTTATTGCTTTCTGTATGCACTGTATGTTTATGTACTTTTGTCTAAGTAATTATCTGATGTTTGCATTGCTTAGGGAGTGATTTAGTAATGTCTAAAGGTCCTGTTTAACAGTATTGTGAATTGAACTGTGTATTTTGCTTGTTGGTTTACAAGTTGATTGTTCATTGTTTGTGACTGTGGATTTGTTTGACATTCGGTTGGCTCGGGTACCACGCCTGGTACGGGACTACTAATGGTTGGCTCGGGTACCACGCCTGGTACGGGAATACTAATAGTTAGCTCGGGTACCACGCTTGGTATGGGAATACTAATGGTTGGCTCGAGTACCACGCCTGGTACGGGATAACACTAATGGTTGGTTCGGGTACCACACCTGGTATGGGATAACACTAATGGTTGGCTCGGGTACCACGCTTGGTATAGATTTATTTTATTGTATTGTTGCATCTTTATTAATGGTACTCTGAGTGAACCAGGTTGTGTTTATGAATTGTGTTATTGCATTTTTATTCCTTGAGAAGCCAGATTATTATATTGGTTATTAGTTTGGTCTTGGTGTAGGCCGGGTTATTATATTGGTTATTAGTTTGGTCTTGGTGTAGAACAAGTTATTATGTTGGTTATTAGTTTGGTCTTGGTGTAGACTGGGTTATTATGCTGGTTATTAGTTTGGTCTTAGTGTAGACCGGGTTATTATATTGGTTATTAGTTGGTCTTGGTGTAGACCAAGTTACTATGTTAGTTATTAGTTTGTTCTTGGTGTAGACCGGATTATTATGTTGGTTATTAGTTGGTGTTGGTGTAGACCAGGTTATTAAGTTAATTATTAGTTAGCCTTGGTGTAGACCGGGTTAGCCATGTTAACACCTAGATGTGTTAGAGGGATCCAGGTGTGTACGGACTATGTAAAAGAGGTTATACGTTCACAAATTATTGTCATTAAGTGTACTAATGGCGGTTAGGAATTATTATGGTTAATAAGCTAAGGGTGGGTCTTGGTGTAGACCGGGGTAGTCTGTTGAATACTTTGGTGTGGATGGCGGATCTTTGGAGGGTCCGAGTTATGTGAGTAATAAAAGGGATTTAGATGTAACTATGTTGTCATTGAAGCTGTCAATGGTCGTTAGTATAGTTACTGGTTAATATAAACAGGTTGAAAAGTTGTCCTAGAGGTCCTGGAAAGGTCCAAACAATGGTAGGTAATACTACGGGCATAAGTGGTTGGGTGGGGTAGTTGGCTGGATTAAGTCTAGATATTTAGTCAAGGTAGTTGACTGGGGTAAAGGTTAAAGTGAGACTTGGGAAGTCTAGGTGACAAGACGACTTGAGAAGTCTAGTTATGAGTGAGACTTGGGAAGTCCTAGATGTTAGTGTCAAGGCTAGGGTGGTGGAGTTGGCAGCAAAAGGTTAGGAAGGTCAATTCCGAAAGGGGGGATTGATAAAAGTGATGTTGAAAAGGGGTGAAGCATTTACCTTGTACATTTTATCTTGATTTTTATATGATGGTAGGAGTGAATTTGGGTCAGCCGATGATGCCTACCAGTACGTGTGTTTGTACTGATTCTACTATTGCTATACCATTTTGGGTATAGTCTGGTTGCAGGGTTGGTGATGTTTCACAGGTTCAGAATTGTGGTGATCTTCCAGCAGCTCCTACTTCCTTCTATGGTGGGAGTTGTGTCCATCTTATGTTATAAGCTCATCTTGTAGAAGCTCTTGTACCGGCTTTGACTAGGTTCTGGGAAGGTTGTGTTATATTGTTAGTAAATTTCTGCAAGTTCTAAAGGTTGTTAGTTTTTGAAAGTTATTGTACAAAGATTTTCCAAATATTTGTAAAAGGATTTCTCATGTATAAAAGGGACTTAGTTAATGGTTATTTTCTTTTCTGCATTGCATGTTGGTTCGGGTGGTAAGGGTTCTCCTATCTAGGTGGATTAGAGTAGGTGCCCGCACGACCCAGTAGTTGGGTCGTGACAGATGGTATCAGAGCCCAGGTTACCGGTCTCTCAGTACAAGAGAAAAATTTCAAATAGAGTCCTGCGGATTGGTGTGTTGACGTCCACATCTAATCTTTGGGAAGCTTTGAAACATTCGAGGAAACATCTTTCCTCTTTCATTCCTTTCGGGCGGTTTGTCACTTGCTTGTACGGGTTGAGTCTAATTGGTATCTCTCGATTCCAATTGGTATCTCAACAAGGAAAATGGATGTCGTTGACTCCGATTGCGATAAGACAAGCGAGAAAAATCATAATTGGGAAGGTTTCAATTGGTATCTGGCCTAAGAGGCTATGGTAAGGCATAGGTGATATGATAAGGGTCATTCATGGGACAGATATAGAGTAATTAGTGTGGTTTGATTTTTGTTGTAACCTGAAATTGAATTATTTGTGTATTACAATGCTAGCATGATTTATTGGGTTCGTATATGATTGGTTGTCTTGTTATGAAATTGCGAGTCTGAGGTATTTATAATTGATTCTTGGTATGATTAAGTGTGATTAAGTGCTGTGTGTGTGGAGTTAGAATTGCATATAGATTTTCAAAAAGAGGGCTCATCATTGGTCAAGATGGTGAGGAAAAATAAATTACGACTGTGGTAAAACTCTGATTTCAGGACAGTCGGGACTTGGTTGGGAACCATGGGGAAAAAGGGCTTTTATTGATTGATAGCGAGAATTGCGGTAAGAAAATTTGTGTGGTAACTCATGATTGTGACTTCATTGAATTTATTCTATATTTAAAGTTTGTAATTTGCTTTAGGGATAAATTGTGGTATGCTTTAATTGGAATGGTTTGTATTACATTCGGGTATAAACTTACCATTGGTATAGATGGTAAGGGGACAAAAAGAATTGATGACTGTGGGGAAGCTCCGATTTTATGCTTGGGAACCATAGGAAGGAAAAAAGGGGACTAGTAACGGGAACATGATATTCTGTGGGGTTCTAGGGTGTTTCATAACTGACTTTATGATAATATGGTGCTAAATTCTCAACTAGGCATAGTTGAGGTTGGTCTTGAGGTTATATTTAAAGACCGTAATGTGATTTCATGTGTTAATATGAAATCAAGGAAGGGGAATGAGGGAATTTTGCAGAAATGAAAAATTTTCTGGGCTGCTACTGTTGAGGGGTCGCCATAGCGATGTGCAAGTCGCTATAGCAGGATGGGCAGGGCATAATCCCTATCCTGTTTTCCCCTATTTTGTTTTTCATTCCCGGATTATTTTAAAATTGCTAGTTGAACTAGTGCATGAATTACAAGGATTAGTATCCATGGGAGATAAAAGGAAACGGTTGAAAATCTATGCGTTAATGAAACCCATAATGGTGTATTGGTTATACTCTAGATGGTCTATCCTTATGTGTTGATCATGGAGGGGTGAAAAGGGTCATAAGGTAGAAGTCCCAAAGGGAAAATATGGTGTAGTGTTTGGTAATATAATGTTCGGTGTATCATTATTTAGGGTGTAATTGCCCAGGTTAAGATTTTTCTCGGGTTAGGAGTTAAAATTTTAACGCTAGTCTAGTCTCAGATGATTTCTGAGCAAGGTATGATCTAGGGCAATCCGGGTGAGGATTGGGTAACGTGTCTTGTATTGAGCTAGTTTTCCTTTTAGCTGAGACATAAAGGAGTTCGGGGGACTTTTCAAAATTGAATATGGGTAAGTAGAACTCTCGGTATGAAGGTTGACGTGAAGGGGTTGTTCCGGAACATCAAAAAATTAAGTGTGTTGTAAAATAGGCACTTTTAGGGAGCTTTACGACTTTCTATCCCATGTCAACTGCCATAGAGGTTGACACATCGCTATTGCGACCTCCGCTATAGCAGAGAAATTACCGCTATAGCGGAAGTCAACGGTTGTCAGCACTGTAGCATGGTAATTAAGTTTTGGTCCGTTATGTTTGAAATTCTTTTGCTCTGGTATTTCAATGAGGCCCCAGATTTCTTGGGCACTCGAGAAGGAGTAATCTAACTGGTCTCGTGTAGCTCGAAGAAAGAAATTCCTTGACAGAGCATAATCAAATTAAATTTCAGTTGAGCTTGGGTACACCCAAGGGATTTGAGGGTTTAGTGGTTCGTGTAAGGCTATTTCTACACTTTCATGGTAGAGCGTTAAGGTTCTAAGGGCTGGTTCATTCTTTTCCTTCTGCCTTAGAGATCGTTCGGGGACGAACGATGGGTAAATTGATATCTGTTGTAATGACATGTTCCGTCGTTACTAAAAATATCTGGGATCAAGGCAGGTGCCTCTCATTCGTAATAAGATTTAGGATTAATTCTTTAATATGAGAGTACATTTGGTATGTAATAAGGTCATACAATACTCCTAGCACAAAGTTAAGTTGAAAGTTTCCTTACCGATTTAGTTTCGGGCTAAGTTCAAACTAGGGTCAACTTCAAACGTGCATTCCTCTTAGAATATAAGAAGTTAGGGGGTCCGAATACCCACAAAATTAAATATCTCTGAGTCTTCTTTCTAACGCCACCGACCATTCATTGATCCGCTTCACGAGTAAAAAGTTATGACTATTTTACTGAAGACTGTCTGTGCTAAAAAATTGAGTCCGTTTTAGCGGGATTTAGGTTGCTATAGCGGTACCGCTGTAGCGGTTGGAAGTCCGCTATAGCAGAATGATGGAACCCGAAAGCCCAGAAATGGGTTTTATAATCCCATTCTCCCTTCTTTAGTCAAAAACAGATGAGGGTTGCTCCAAAACCCCTTCCTAGGCTGCTCCAAAGCTTGGGAGCCATGGGGAGGATGGATTCCGGATGAAAGAATGCGAAACCATGGATTTCAGGCCTATCATCCATTAAGGAACGCCTTCACGAAGCCATAAATTGCATCATGCAGCTGCTTGGTGTCCAGGTAGGCTACGTTTTTTTGTTGAGTAGACTCTTGACCTGTTTTTATTTCCTATTTATTGTGTAGAATAAAAGGAAGAATCCGTGTCTAGGCCTTCCGGCACAGAGTCTGGAGGAAGATTGTTGGGTTGTTTGGTTGAACTGGAAATAGTAGATTTGTGACAGTGCTTTGTGATATTCTGGGTGTATACTTATTTGTTATGGTTTTGCTAATGAAATTTAGGGACTAGGATGTCGAGAAGGTTCGGGGAACTGGAAGGGTTAGTAA
Source organism: Jaltomata sinuosa (assembly GCA_003996215.1). NCBI lineage: Eukaryota > Viridiplantae > Streptophyta > Magnoliopsida > Solanales > Solanaceae > Jaltomata > Jaltomata sinuosa. Next base: position 195,088 of record QJPP01003741.1, read on the forward strand.
TTAACGAATGTGCAAGGAACGAAAGTTCCGGAAAATTATTTGGTATAATTAGAATATCGTAATGTTTGTGTTTCTAAGGCTAGAGGAGGTTTTCCCATGTTGTATCTCGATTCTAGGAAGAGGGTCAGGAATAAAGGTATCTAATGGCATGTTTAAAGGGGTGATTCAGGGTTAGTCTCTGGATGGGATTTAACGGTTCATAGTGTACCCGAAATTGGGTAGGTGATGGTTATTGCTTCATGTATGCACTGTATGTTTGTGTACTTTGGTCTAAGTAATTGTCTGATGTTTGCATTGATTAGGGAGTGATTTAGTAATGTCTAAGGGTCCTGTTTAACAGTCTTGTGAATTGAGCTGTGTATTTTTCTTATTGGTTTACAAGTTGATTGTTCATTGTTTATGACTGTGATTTGGTTTGACATTCGGTTGGCTCGGGTACCATGCCTGGTACGGGAATACTAACGGTTGGCTTGGGTACCACGCCTAGTACGGGAATACTAATGGTTGGCTTGGGTACCACGCCTGGTATGAAAATACTAACGGTTGGCTCGGGTACCACGCCTGGTATGGGATAATACTAATGGTTGGCTCGAGTACCACACCTGATACGGGATAACACTAACGGTTGGCTCGAGTACCACGCCTGGTATGGCTTTATTTTATTGTATTGTTGCATCATTATTAATGGTTCTCTGAGTGAACCGGGTTGTGTTTATGAATTATGTCATTGCATTTTTTGTCCTTGAGAGACCAGGTTATTATATTGGTTATTAGTTTGGTCTTGGTGTAGGACGGGTTGTTATATTGGTTATTAGTTTGGTCTTGGTGTAGATCGGGTTATTATGTTGGTTATTAGTTTGGTCTTGGTGTACACCGGGTTATTATGTTGGTTATTAGTTTGGTCTTAGTATAGACCGGGTTATTATATTGGTTATTAGTTGGTCTTGGTGTAGGCCGAGTTACTATATTTGTTATTAGTTTGGTGTTGGTGTAGACCAGATTATTATGTTTATTATTAGGTTGTCTTGGTGTAGACCGAGTTATTATGTTGATTATTAGTTGGTCTTGGTATAGACCGGGTTTGCCATGTTAACACCTAGATGTGTTAGGGGGATCCGGGTGGCTCCGGACTATGTAAAAGAGGTTATAAGTTCAGAAATTATTGTCATTAAGTGTACTAATGGCGGTTAGGAATTATTATGGTTAATAAGCTAAGGGTGGGTCTTGGTGTAGACCGGGGTAGTCTGTTGAATACTTTGGTGTGGATGGCGGATCCTTGGAGGGTCCGAGTTATGTGAGTAATAAAAGGGATTTAGATGTTACTTTGTTGTTGTCATTGAAGGTGTTAATGGTCGTTAGTAGGATTCTATATGATTGGTATATTGGGAGGAAGACTGAGAGTCTGGAGTGTAGTTACTGGTTAATATAAATAGGTTGAAAGGTTATCCTAGAGGTCCTAGAAAGGTCCATACAGTGATAGGTAATACTACGGGCATAAGTGGTTTGGTGGGGCAGTTGGCCAGATTAAGTCTGGATATTTAGTCAAGGTAGTTGACTGGGGTAAAGGTTAAAGTGAGACTTGGGAAGTCTAGGTGACAAGGCGACTTGAGAAGTCTAGTTATAAGTGAGACTTGGGAAGTCCTAGATGTCAGGGTCAAGGCTAGGGTGGTGGAGTTGGCAGCGAAAGGTTAGGAAGGTCGGTTCCGAAAGGGGGGATTAATAAAAGTGATGTTGAAAAGAAGTGAAACATTTACCTTGTGCATGTTATATTGATTTTTATATGATGGTAGGAGTGAATTTGGGTCAACCGATGATGCCTACCAGTACGTGTGTTTGTACTAATTCTACTCTTGCTATACCTTTTTGGGTATAGTCTGGTTGCAGAGTTGGTGATGTTTCACAGGTTCAGGATTGTGGTGATCTTCCAACAACTCCTACTTCCTTCTATGGTGGGAGTTGTGTCCATCTTATATTATAAGCTCATCTTGTAGAAGGTCTTGTACAGGCTTAGATTAGGTTCTGGGGAGGTTGTGTTATATTGTTAGTAAATTTCCGCAAGTCCTAAAGGTTGTTATTTTTCGAAAGTTGTTGTACAAAGATTTTCCAAATATTTGTAAAATGATTTCTCATGTATAAAAGGGACTTACTTAATGGTTATTTTCTTTTTCGCATTGCCTGTTGGTTTGGGTGGTAAGGATTCTCCTATCTAGGTGGATTAGAGTAGGTACCCGCACGGCCAGGTAATTAGGTCGTGACAGATAAATACCAAAATTCACCTCTACGGGAGGTTTGAGAGAAAATAATTTATTTTTATTTTGGTATGAAAAGGTCATTGGTGTTGTAGCATGTCTTATCATGATCTACCAAAGGGTAAAAGCAAGACATGATTCTTGCTTATAAATATTTAACCATGACCAAAAGGGATATTATGGTGATTGGATGAATTTGTCATTGATCTTGTACATATGGTACGCCGAAAGAATTTTGCCAAAGTAAATTATTAAAGGAAAAAGTAAAGCAAGAAAAGAGTCTTGCTTATAATGATTTTGATCATAATGATAACAATTTTTGCTTTAAAAAGGAGATGTACACCATACAAATGGTGTTATGAAACATGTGGTAGTACATAATTATTTGATAGCTTTGAAAAAGCTAATGTGTTACTGCTAGGAGGAATAAAAGTATTCATAATATTGGGGTTGTAGTAAGTCTCAAAAGAAACTTATTTTCAAAGGTATTGGCCAAAATTAAATTATTGAGACTATAAATTATGGAGAGATTTAATATCTTCATATTACTACAATCGAAGCGGGTTATAAATATCTGTGTGAAAGGTTATCGCTTTTTCCTCATGTTTATAGTACACAAGCATGGTGATCACATCACATGTGATAGTAAACTAAAGGTTTACATAAAATATATCAGTTGGCATGAATAGTTGACCACCCCGATTCATATATGACGCAAAAATAATTGAGAATTGATTTTTGAAAGGTTGTTTGCTCAAATTGTTAAATTAAGAGCATGGTTTCAAACTATAAAAATTTATAATGTGGGTTGGTTTAGCAAAAATTGTATGTCTTCAATTATAGCTAAATCCGTTGGTTATGAGAATAAATCTTTCAAATGAAATTTGGCATAAGATGTTATTTTAATGCAGCAACACTTGTTTGCATCAAGCCAATAAGGTTCTCCTATATTGTTGGTTCAGGATCAAGAGTCAAATATTTCATCTAAAATTTGAATATGCGGTATTTGATTTAATTGCTCCACCACATATAAAGATGGATTCCCAAATTAGGCTGGGATGAATGTTAGATTTTCTAACATTAGGGGAAGATATGATTAACAACTGAAATGGATGGAATGAATTATCTAGATCCTCATAAAAAAATATGTGAACTTGAAGTTCAAGAGATAATTCAGTTATAAAATATTATAAATTCATTGCCAGATGTATTTGCTGACCCTATGATATAATTCAGCTGTAAATTCTCCAATGAGAAGTCCTTGAAGGACAGAGTCTATGACACACTTAAAGCATGATAGATCAATCGATTCCAAACATAAAACTCCTTAAAGGAGGAGAGGAGCAAATGGTCATGACAATAAAGCAAGTGCTTTAAAAGAGCACTGTGACATAACACTTCATAAAACCTTGGCAAAGGTTCAGGTACCTGAAAATAATGAAAATGAAGAGATCTCGATAAGTTATGTCGTATTGGAATCGATTTTAAAATAACCGTCGACAGTATTTTTTATATAATGTAGCACTCACTATTATAAATGATAACGAGGATCTTAAATTTAAATCTGTCAAACAGTATGGACAGATAAATTATTGGCCAGATAAAATACATAATTCAAGTATATTTTATTTCACTTGAAAAGTGATCATTTGAACTTAGTCTATAGACTAAGGTATAATGTCAGTGGAATACAAATGAATTATTGTGCGAAATATAAAATCGTAAGACATAAAGTATGTCTCGTGCCTTGAGGCATAAAGATTTTTTACAAAAGTCTTGACATTATTGTTTGGAGATAAATTTTCCTATGATGGATGCAATGAGATTTCATTCAATTTAGCAATAGATAAATAACTTGAATGCGTACAAAGAATGGTTGTTATGTATAGCTAGACAACAAATGTATATAAAACTCCATGAAGGATTTTAAAAGGTTAAAGCGATTTCATTGAATAGTACTCCAATGGTTGTAAGATCGCTTAACATAAAGAAAGATCAGTTTTGATCTCATTAAAAATGATTAGAACATATCATGTCTTAGTGCATTTGGTGCACCTATATATCCTACTATTACTATCTATGAGATAATATTCTTATTAATATGCAGGCAAGATATAATCTCAAATTTATAGGGAGATATAGTCTAGGCTTGGAATTTCTGGGATGTTACAAATAATTTCTTTATTCAAATGAAAATTAATACAAGTGGTCATTTTTATTATTTCAAATGACAAGTAATCTAACTGACAACTAGCGAATGAAAATAAACAAGGATAGAACAAAAATAGCATACTTGAGGGGATTTATTTAGATTAATTAACATTAATGAAAGTTAAATACAATACAAATATCAAGAATGAATTACAAGAAAATAAAGAAGAGGAGAAGAGATTGGGTCAAAGCCCAAGAAAATGCATCAAGTGTTGAATTCAAGTCCATGAAAACCAAAGTCCAAGTCTGGACAGTCCAACGGGTCAAAGGGCCCAATCTCAACTCCTCTTCATTATTTCCTTGTAATTCATTCTTGGTATTTGTATTTTGTTTAACTTTCATTAATGTTAATTAATCTAAATAAATCCCCTCAAGTATGCTATTTTTGTTTTATCCTCGTTTATTTTCATTAGCTAGTTGTGACTTAGATTACTTATCATTTGGAATAATAAAAATGAACTCTTGTATTAATTTTCATTTGAATAATGAAATAATTTTTTCCTTTAAATAGTCTCTCACATAAATAATTTTTTTCTTAAATATATTAATGGAGCTCTTTCCCCATTTGTCAATTCTTTCAAAACTAATTTAAGTGAATTTCCCATTTTTAGTTATGAGGTTTTCTTCAAAGAAGTAATCCTATTTGTTTTAAGTTTTCTTTAAATAGTTTCTTCTCATTACAATTCTGAACATTCTTATGAAATTGAAATAATTTCTTACTTTCACCTTTTTCGAGATAGTGTTCCCTTAACTTTGGTATTATAAAATCACATTCTTTTCAAATGACCTCCTTTTTCATGAAGTTACTTATTTTCTTGTAATTTTTTTAAAAAAAAAAATTATTTTCATAATGTTAGTCATAAAAAGCTTGTTCAAGTCTTTAGAAATTTATTTCATTTTACTTGGTTAAAATAAGTTTGAAGTTACTATATTTTTTCAAGTCTTTAATATTCTTACTGTTTTCATCAAAAATCAACTCTTTGTAAAAATTAGCTAAAAAATAAATTTCTCAATTTTTAGTTATTTTTAAAACTAAGAGGCTTTCTTTAAGTCCCATCAATACTCGTTATATTTTTGTAAATCAACTTTTTGCAACAATCAACCATTTTATTTAAGTTAGTCAAATTATTTTTGGTCAACCGTTTTAATGGACGTTCTTAAGTGCCTTAAAAATCTTCTTAAGACGTTAGTTGGACTCTTACCCATCTTCTCCAATTTTAAAGATTTATTTCTATTTTTAAGTCTTTAAAATATCTTTAAATTTTCTTAATTTCTTTGTAAAAATTAAGTGGCGACTCTGTTTATTTTCAAAATTATTTTGAAATTTTCTTTAAAGTTTTGAAATAATTTCTATAAGTATTGAAAAACCATTTTCTTTTCAAAAATAATTTCCTTTTCTGAAAAGAGATAAAACACTAAGTCCTTCATAAGTCTATATCAAAACTACTCCACCTTGCACTAAAGAATGTTCCAACTCATGATGTCTTTTCTGAAATCAAAGGTTGCAATCCACACAAATCTTAAACTTTGCACCAAGGATCCATATATGATGTCTCACATTTCTCAACTTGTACCGATCATGCAATGCTGGGAGGACTTCGATCTCTTAACTCATACCCATAAAACAATTCTGAATACTTCAAACTCTCCGATATACAAACCTCTTGTCCCTTCCCTTAACTCATTCATCATTCTATATTCTTCGATTACAGGATCGTGGCCTACTACCTCATATTCTAAATCAAATACTTTGAGTGTAATACTTCATTATGCCCTTTAAAATTCCAAAGTAATAAATTCTACAACCATATGTTCTTCCGTGCACAAGTCTTTCCATGTCCTCTATAACCGTCATTCTCAATCATCCTTATCTTACAAAGCTATACCCTAACATAATCCACTACCACAAATGTAGCCTTACCGCAGAAAGCCTGAATCCCGATCCAAACCATGTAGACAACTTCCTTTACCGACTGATATCAACTCATTCACTTATGAATGCCATAAAATCACCCACCTTAGTACACCACCTACTATGTTCCCGTTGATCTGATCACATTCGATTGAAATTTGAACATTACTAGTTACCAAACTCGAAACTACCATGGAACTTATCACAACACTTGACCCAAGCGTTTGTAGACTTCTTTCTCTAAGCATACTTAGTAATTTATAACCTATATGAAAAACACGTGATAGTATCACCATAACCTGATCAAAACCCAAGTAACCACATCGTTCTAAACCCAAGTCTCACTTCCTGAAGATGAATCCTTAGCATTCCAAATCAAAATAGATACCCTTACCTTATTTTTTAAATGTCATATTCCATTTCCAATCACTGTTACCGTTGTAAGTTTAAATTCCTTCAAGCCTACTCGAAGAGGGTTTCAAAACACCATAAGACTTTCTATACAAACTAAGTCGGTCACCAAAGTAGTAACAAACCAAAATCCTGGACACTTGAAAGCCTTCCCTATTTTACTAGAATCTTTTAAGAAAAAACCCTTCTAAATTAGGCACATCACAAGTAGGACCCATCACAAAGTCTTCTCATAAAATTTACTTAGTAGCCCTGGTCATCCCACAAAGTTGATCTTGTCATCGATGTGATACCTCCAACCACATATGCACTAATTTAATCCTATAAAATAATCAATCACTGCACACACCTTCCTACTAACATTTTCAGATGATTCCAAACAAGCGTACCCACTGAATACTCTTTTTATCCACAAGCTCATCATCCCAATTTCGATTCAGTTTCCTTGGTGTCAATTGATATCACTAGCCCCTCAATTAAATCTTTGAAATACACTTTACAACTTAATCATGTTAATACCTAACATTGATCTATCACTATAATTTCTTTATAGATTGATGCATCACTCAGGGGTCTATAGTAAAAAAAACTAGTTGGTCCTTCAAATCTGAATGTAGTGTCGAACTCTATTATCCAAATAGGTGAACAACTGATATCCCTTTAAGTAATTAACTTTTTACACTCGTTAATCGATATATCTGTTTCCATTTATCACTTCTTCTACCCCTATAGTACCACATCATGAAAGCCCACAAGATCCACCAATTTTCTATATCAGAACCATCGAAAATGTCATACCCAGATCACACCATACATCTCTACCCATCAAGTAAAAAATAGTACCTTACACAAACCACTCAGTCTTTATCCCAAAGATAACACTTACCCTTGTCTTCATCTCACACAAACAAGCAAACATGTCCCTTGCTAAAGAAATATCACTACATAGTCCCATAAAAATCCAATCATGAAATAAACTTTCTCACTCTTGGCCTAAAATTGACAATCATCTTCCTTCAAGAACTCTTAACACTTGATCTTATTTCATCCTTCATGTCACCTCACACATAGTCAATTTACCCTTTCTTAAATTCCAGTCGATAGCAAAATTAGCACACCTCGTGACTCTAGCCAAGTAAACATAAGTCCTATTATGAAATCATATACTACTTCTCAAACCATTCAAATTCTCTTTATCATACCGCTACTTCACAAGATAGAAAACATACTCTTCATAAGAACATTAAAACTAGTCATACTACCTCAAACCTTATAATAAGAAGCTCTCCTTCAAACTCTATCATACTCTCCTTCATACTCTACCATAATCACTGTTCTTTTACCCAATCCTTTGGTTCCTTACAACTTTAACCATTTCTTAAAATAATGGTAGTACCTATCCCATCATTGAACCGTTACATCCTTGCCAATATACTTATTCCATAAGACTGTAGTAGAAATTTTGATCTTGGTTGAAGCATCTTCGTTCCCATCATACACTAAGCAACCAGTTCTTGTCTTGACAAACTTCCTTAACTATAGTCTTCAAAGTCACCATGCTTATTACCGGGTTATCCTCTTAGTCATACCACTCCTAATTGTCAACAGTATTTCAGATACCATTTATACCACATATATATACTTTGCAAACTGCTGAAAACTAACCGTAGGGGATAAAACGTTCAGAAAGTTCTTCAAACCATTTGTTCCCATTTCCATACAAATATCCTCAAAATGCATAATTTGAACCACAACCTTACTCAGTCAGTCTTCGAATCATAGATACAGTCTAAATCTGGCTACAAATCCTTATCATTAGTCTACCACTTCCTCCTAAGTACCAGGACTTGCACTAAACCACACGATGTCACCCTCAACTGCAAGCGTGCGTATCAAAGAACATATCCTCACTACCAGTGAAAGAATAGAATGGGGAGATTTTAAGAGTTAGATCGGACCAAGAACGCATGATAAGGAATCAAGAAAATTAAATTTTCTAAAGTCCTATAGCCTCCCAAAGATAGATAATGGATATTACTGATCTGCGAGACTTTACTAGACATTTGCTCTTTTACTCATGACCAGTAAACCTAGTACTCTGATACCAACTTGTCACAATTCAAAATTTCAAGGATTATGATGAAACGTACCTTAATCCAACCATGGTAGGTAAGCCTAACTCAACAAATGCATGCAACTTAAAGTAAGGCAAAATAAATAAAGTAGCGAAAAACACGGCGATTAACTAATAATAACTCAAATCAAAGATAAACAGAAGGAAATAAAATAGTAGACTTCAAAAATATCCCAAGACTCAACTGTCACGAATACAAGAGCGACCCTAAGTACAGAACATCCTAACCAATATTACACCATTGTTTTAGAAAGTAAAAAAAATAGAGATAAATAGTAAAAAAAGCCGGGACAGTCTCTAAACACAGAAGCTCACCATAGCTTCAATGATATCAAAAAGCACGAACTCTAGTCGCGAGGTCCACTTATACTGAGTAGGCATCATAGACGGACTAAGCTTATGTAATTACTATATCAAATAAAGAATACTAAAATAACCTTGCAGGCAGAAAAGTCCTAATAATTTAATATCAAAGAGAGCACGATATATCTCCATCACAATAATAATCTAAATGATAATGCAATTCAACGATATGGATGAAATGCAATGGCCAATGCCTACCGTATACACCCTCCAAGCAAATATCTCTCCCTCAACGGGATGCATGAGGGACTCGCGAGGTCTACATACCAACTAATCTCATTAATATATCAGTGACTCAGACTGTAACCGAGACTAAAATCATTTATTTCCTTTAATCAAGTCTTTCAAGACTTTTCTTTCAAAAACCAAACCATTTTCTATTTTCATGAACCATGAGATGTATAAATATGCATACATATGAAGCAAAAACAAGACAATTACTTAGATATGATTAAAATCTCTGAATAGCAATAAGTTCATAAACACTGACTATGAACCTTAGTCTCAAATCAGGAATCTAAGTTCCTTATCACCCACTCAGTATAAGCTCTAATTTGGACATCACAATGATAAATCAACTCATATAATACTATATCCATAATTTCACCCAACCCATAGCATGCTTTATACGATAAGTTCCCACCCAAGCAAAGTGTAAAGAAAGTTAAGCCATAACCTACCTCGAAGCCGAACAACAAACTCTACAAGGTCACACATGATCCTTTATGTCATGACCCAGTTTCTCTAGTCGTGATGGAACCTACTGCACCCCACCAGTAGGTAAGCCGAACCCTTAGCCCGGAATGACAAGTAACGGGCTAATAAGAGAACCAAAAAGAAAGCGAAAGAGAAATATTTAAATATCGAGAATAAGCAAAAGGAAAACATAAATAAAATAGAGGGAGGGGAATAAAAGAATACACGACTTCCCCAAGAGCTGGTATCAGTCAATACAAGAGCTACTACAACATACGGAGTACTAAGTAGATATAATATTCACAGAATTGTCTCCGAAACTACAAAGTAAGACTAGTCCAAAAATGAAAAGGAGATGGGTCAACTCCGATCGCCAAGAGCTCACCATGTATCTTCGATCAGTAACACCGCTCGAGGACAACATCAACAACAATAACCTGCACTAAGATTTGCATCAGAAAAAGATGCGAAAGTGTAGCATGAGTACCAAAATACGCGATACTCAGTAGGCATCATAGGCCGACTGAGCTCAAATAAGATACAAGTATAAATAAATGCGAATATACTAAGGGTCAGAAAAGAAAGGCAAGAAAAATAGGTTAACCTGCCAAAGCTAGACAATTTATGATAAAATACGAGAATAACTCAATAGGAACATAAAGCGACCAATCTAGCTAAATAACCTAGAGAAAACATAAAGTCCATACCTGGAGAGATACAAATGGCAAGAAGTAAACCCAACTAGCCAACCATAAGCCTAAGAGGTACACTCAACAACCAAGAATCCCACTGGGCCCCTATAAGCCCGGAGGATGCAAGCATCACACAATACTAACTAGCAACCAACCTGATGGGAAAAAAAGGAGTGGTGCAGAAACGTGCCATGATATGTAATATGAGATGATATGATACAGTATGTGGCCAATACAATGCAAGCCTGGAATCATCTTCGGAGAAATAATAGCGCACGAGTAATAGAGTAGTCCGATCATGAGTACTAGTAAAACTACCCAAAACACGTGTCTCCTCGGGCATGCAGGTTTAAATAATCAGTAAAACCATCCGGAACACGGGTCTCCTCGGACATGCAAGTTTCACAAATCAGTCTTTCTAAATATAGGCCAAATTCAATTTTAAGAAAGCCAAAAGTCATTTAACATATTCCATAAATAGTCTTTTTGACCAAAAATATTATTTCAAAAATAAAGTCAACCATATGCCATGCTAAAGTATGAATAAACAACCAAAGAGTACACCCAAGCTAAATCATATCACACAAAAGACAACTAAATCCTATGCACTAAAGTAGGGGTACTAGCCTAAGGTAGGTGCTAACGGGAAGACACTACACTAACTCAAAAACCTAAGAGAAACTCAACCTAAAATGGTTACCTAACCCAAAACTTGAGCTAAGACAACCAATAAGTCGAGACTATACTAACTCAAACCATTAAACGTAGTTACACTAAAACCAGCCACGAACCATGATTTAAGGAGAAGGGGAGAATTCATACTGATCTGGTGTCCTGCATCCACGGCCTTGAGCCCATAATATATAATATACCAAACCGTAAAGTAACACGAGGGAAGAATGGTAAAAAAAATACTCCCTCCATTTTGATTTTTTTAGCCTACTTTCCTTTTTAATCCATTTAAAAAAAATGCCTCTTTCCTTTTTTGGAAACCCTTTAATTTCATCTTTCCACATGGCATATTCAAGACCACAAGATTAAAGGACATTTTAATATATTTAACATATCTTTAATTTAAGACCACAAGTTTCAAAAGTATTCTTTACTTTCTTAAACTCCGTACCAAGTTAAAATAGGCCAAACAAATTGAAACAGAGGGAGTATAAATATAAGTAAAACAATAGAAAAAGACTATTCTACCGCGAAGTCCTCTCCTAATCCTATTCTAAGGCTTCCTAGTCTAATCATCTCAAACTACCACTAGCCTAAGCTAAGTTAAGGCTAAGAATTCTAAACCCACTACGCCAAGTACTAAGAAAGGAGCTATAGCCTAAACTAAGGATTCCCAAACGATATCTTACTCTAAGGCATCTAAATAGGCTATAAGAATTAAATACCTAAATTGATGTATTCAAGCCACAATAATCCATTCGTAAATTAGCAGTTTACCATACAAATACCTTATAAGATCTAAGTCTAAAAGTAGGTAAGGCGTAACCTACCTGAAAGTCGAACATGCGCACACAATCCACAAGACCAGGGCCTATCTCCCATGAGAAGCCTCCGACTGCTACCACGCTATCATAAACATAATCTAGGTGTCAAGACAATGAGAATGACACCCATATTGCTATACAAAAATTTGGGCAAAAAATCGGGTCAGAAAATGACCCTCGGGGCCCATGCAATGAAATATACAACAAATTTCATAATTATGTTCAGAATGAGTTTCTTAACCCATACTCAAAATTTGAGCACGAACATGACTCATTTTGGGGTCCAAAACAGCCCCAAAAGTCCACTTAATCAAGGAAAATTAACAAGGAAATATTCAAAATTTAACAGAATTTTAATGATGAAAAGGAGCAGGGGATAAAGGGGAACTTACCAGAACAAAGAGGGATAAAGTGGGAGCTCTGTACCAACTTTCAAGCTCTTAGAAATGTAGGAAATTCAGGTTTATGGGAGAAGAAAATGAAGTGGAAAGAATATATAGGTGCCAGACGCAGGCTTATGCCCATGCGGGCAGGCCACCCCGCACGCGGCTTGGCGCCGCGCACGCAAAGGGCAAGCGGAGGTAGGGCCATGCGCCCCTCTTATGCGCACACGGGCATGCGTAGGCAGACAGGGCCATGCGTAGGCAAAGGTAAAGGCAGGGATGCCCGGTGCCTCCTCTTCGTGCATCAAACCAACCCCCCTGGTAGGCGAAGGGTAGGCTACTGCTGCAACAACAACCAACAAACAATAACCTTTTTGCAACTTAAAGGTTCACCGGATGGACCCTCGGGATTTATCTGGGGTCTCGTTGATGCAAATGAACTATGCTACCCTACCAAAAATGGCATTCCAGACTCAATAGAAGCGACGAAATTTCCAACGGAGATCCTTTAAATAAAGAGTGATCCCCACGCCCCAAAACTCAACTTTTACTAAAATGAAACCCAATATCCCAAAATGAGTCAGGAAGCCTCAGGACCCTAACCAAAGGTCCCTCTAACCCAAAGTCAATGTTCTAGAGCTAACAACACTAAAGAAATTTACATCCGAGGTTGACTTCTCCTAATGTTGATTAAAGTCAACTCTACCAGCTTTAAGAGTTTCAAAAGAGGGAGATGGGCTTGAAACACAAACGAACTGCTCGAGAACTGAATCGTCAGTCCCAGCAAATCATAATTGACCTATAGCCACTAAGGGAAAGCTTGAAATGCTGAAAATGCACGAGATCAGAGAAAATGACCTATAGGGTCATCACAACATCCACTACTAAAAGAACTTTCGTCCTTGAAAGTTAAGAAGAAGGAAGCACTTGAAGTCTAAAAAATGGAAGGATATTAGGCTGCATGTCGAGCTAGGCTTCCCAGGGAGCCTCCTAGACCAGATGATGCCCCACGGAGCTATACCAAGGGAAAACTACTAAAACCTTAAATCCTTAAATTCTTACCAGCCGAACCACAAAAGCAACAACTCTAACTCAAAGGCCAAAAGATCTATCAACTAGACTAAACCCCAAGAAACTCAACTTGAACGCACCGACACAACATAGATAACATGAAAACCAAGGCGGTCATCACACGAAATTAGTAACCAGGCTAACTTAGAAAGCCACCCACTCAACACTCTAAATCATAAATCCTTTGATTTGCATAACCCTTCTGCTTATACTGAACTGCACATACCCCTTTTCCGAATCATCCATACTCTTAGACATAAAGTCACGTAATGAGTCGGTCGCCTAAGCTAACCTTGAAAACATTAATAACCCATCGGAAACCTATACCTCCTACCACCTTTAACCTTGAATAAAGTCACTTGCATACTCAAACTCTACCCAATCTAAGAACTTTTCCTACTAACCTCTGAAACATATAACACATACCCATAGCATATCCTTGAGAACCGGAGTAGTCTGCTCTTACTGACCATCAACCTACGGATGGACACCTACGCTAAGATCAACCTTGATAACCAAACTCATCTGAACCAACCATCAGGAATAAACCACATATAACAAGTCTAACCGATATTGACAATTCTCAATGACAATAAACACATATCCTTTTTACATAATCCGGACCAAACAAGGATCCCTAGGACATCATCTATGCCAATAACATGCGACCCCAGTTCACAAAAGAACCACCTTGTTACTTAAGCACACTAACCCTGCCCTTCAAGGACCACCTATACGCTAAATAATAATAACTCCCGGCCCTCTCAGGAACCCAACAGGTGAAGAACAATAAGTAACAATTAGACTAGTAACAATATAATTTTAGACTCTCAATCTTTCTTTTAAACTTAACAACCACATGAAACAAGTTCAACGACCAACTTAAACAATGAACCAGTAACAATAGCAAATACCCTTTTTATCTCTCCCGGACCAATCAAGGATCCCTACATCAACACCTAGTGTTAACATGCAATGCCCGGTCCACCCCAGGACCATCTCTCACATTAAACTGCAACTACCTGGTCTCTCAGGGATCAGTATAATCAATCACAAGTCAAGAATATAACCTGGTCTACTCATGGAACCATCGTCAAAATGCAATAATTTAATAAATTAAACCCGTACCAGGTGTTGTACACAAGCCAACCATTTATAATTCCCATACCAGGCATGGTACCTGAGTCAACCAAATAGTAACCTATACCAGGCGTGGTACCCGAGCCAACCAATTAGTAACCTATACCAGGCATGGTACCCGAGCTGATCAATTAGTAACCTGTACTAGGTGTGGTACCCGAGCCAACCAAATATCACACCGAAATCCAACAGTCACAAACAAATGAACAAAAACACACTTGTAACCAACAAGCAAAAGCACCCAGTTCATTTTACAAGATAGCTATTCGGATATTTGGATATTCATAACTATTCCCTAAGCATGCAACTCATACAATACTTAAGTATAAGCACATGAACATACAATGCATAATGGAAATATACTTAAGTATAAGCACATGAACATACAATGCATAATGGAAATCAATAACCCTCACCTACCCCCATTTCCGGGTACATAAACTCAACCTTAAATCCCGTCTGAAGACTAAGCCTAATTCACCCCTTAACACATACTAGTGGATACACCCATTCCTGACCCTTATCCTAGGATCAAATTACAACATGGGGAAGACCTCCCCTAACCCTGGTAATTCAACCATTTACGATATTCTACTTCCTTTATAACAAACATTTCAGAGAATTCCCTCTTTAACCTGTGGTTTAATTATCTAAGTTTCCCGGTTCCTCGAACCTTTCCGACACCTTAGTCTTTAGATTTTATCATCACACAACACACAATAAATCATGACAACACGATTGCTGACACCAAATTTTGACCCTCCTTTCTTCTAATTTATTTCGTTGAGCTTCTAAATTATTAATAAATTAAATACATTATTTTTATCATTATTTATTGTTATTATTTCAACTTATTTAAAAAATCACTTACTATCTTTGGCAAAAGGCATTACACGTATTTTCTTTAATTAAATAAAGTATTTCTTTAATTCTATCTTTTATGAATATTATCGCATAATTCTTATGATATTAATTTTTATCTAAATATTATTAATTATCTTTTGATATTAAGTAATTTATTTATTTAAGTATGTATTAACATATATTTTGTCATTAAGAGTGTCTTTAATTCCAATTTGGAAGTCCAAAGAATATAAGGAAGAAAGTATTCTATTTAGCCAATTCTTATAATTTTTGATCCAATGAATTCAGCCAACACAGGCCCAAAATTAAGCCCAATTCGCATCCCGTCTTTATACTCCCTTTTCCACATCAGCGCCATGAAAGCACCACGTGGATGCCATGTCTACGCCACATAAGGCGCCAAACGGTTACAACACACACTCCTTACATTTCTCCTATGACCAGCACACATCCTCACCATGTGTCACTCTCTTATTTGCTGGTCAAATCCACCTCCACACCCTATTTTCATGAACTACCTATTTTACCCCCACTTTATCTCTCTAAAATACTCAATTTACCCTTTGAAACCCTAAAATGTTGTAAAAGTTTCATCAGCCGCTCCTTTTGTTTTCTTCTCCCTTTTTCCTTTTCCAGAAAAAAACTCCACGGATCTTTCGCCATGGACAGAATTTGCTAGCACCATTTTGGTACAAACTTTGCTCTCTTCTTTGAAGAAGATCAGACGCTCCCTCCCTCTCTCTCATTTATATCTCTCTTCTTAATTTGGTCAACACAAGAGGCCAAATAGCTCTGAAAATCTTTGAGCGAGAATCAACAAGCAGAGATTTTGATTTCAAATGGCTAGCTCATGAAGAAATACCGCCCAAAAACTCAAATCCTAACCCTAATTCGCCTCTATAAATACCAAGGGTTGGAGAAATTTTTGAGACACTTTTTAGCCGCCCCCGCCTCATATTCTAACTTTTCAGCCATACTCTTTAAAAGAAGTTTTTATATTGCTACCTCTATTCCTTTAAAAATTCATTGTGTGCTTTAATAATTTCAACTATTTAAACCTCTCATTGTATATCTCTCTCTGCATTTGGCTGTTAATTGCAAATTATAACTCAGTGTTTCTCCCTCGATCATTAACGTCCATCCGAGTTAGCGAGTAGATCCGAGACCTACGCCCCAGTTCGCTGCTCCGCAAAAGGTCAGTATCATATTCTGTTCTTTTGTCAATATGTAATCTTCTTCACATATTTGTTTTATTAAAAATACTCATGTAAGGTTAAATTTTTATTCTAGATTTCATACCCTTAATTTATTCTTTTTGGTAAATCATGTAAGAATAAAGTCTTTAAGAGACTTAAATGTGGACCACATATATTTGGTAATTAAATATTACCTTATCTCCCAAGTAAAGTAATAAATCAGTCAATTAATTTTTCTCCTAGTTATGTATATATGGTATTTCTTTGATGGCAAGAAATAATTATGAGAAACCCCTGGGGTTAAAATTATTTGCCTAAGAGTCCTTATTCTACCTATAAATATGCATGTAACTCCATCAGTTTGGGATACACTTTGATAGGCATAGGCTAGAAGACTCCTAAGCTTGTATGACAAAGAAGATTCTCTACAACACTTGAATAATCATGGCTGAAGGTACATTCCTGTTTAATATTCCGTTGTGTTTGGCTTTGTGATATGTGTTAAAATTCAACATGTGGTATCAAGAGCCTGCTTTATCCGTATTATTCAATATTTATTGGCGGTGATATTGTTAATCACTCAATATATGAGTTCTATGTATCTTTGCTGACATATTTGATTTCATGTTTTTGTGTTTAATTATCAGTATTGAAGATATTTACTGTTTTGTAATTCAGCAATTAGAAATACTTGGCATGATATGTCTTCTACGATAATTATTTTTCTAACCGAAGAGATCTGGGTTAATTGTTTAAAGTTTTTGTTAAAATTTGTATCCAAACTGTAGTACAATTTTCTTACATTAAATGAATATGGACTTGTAATATGGTTGCTTCTACCAAATGTATTTGATGAATTATATAATACTATATACATTCTTTGTATGTCCCGAGATAAGCATGATGTTTCTGGATATTTGCTTTTCATCATGTGTGGATATCTCTGAGTTTTGCTACTGTTTAATGTTCTACTAATATATTCTCATAATTTCTCTATTACACAAAAGCTACTTATAACATGAGAATATATTTTTAAGAATTATGAAAAAGGGATATGTAGGCTCTGCCTATTCCCTTGTTGCACCGGTTTCTTTTTATAATGTTGACGCGATATGCTTTATGCATCAGATTGTCTTTGATGTAGGCTCTGCCTATACAATCCATTTTTTCACTTTGATAATTAACATCAAGTTTATAAATTAATTATTAACGTTAACTAGTATAAGATGTCATTCTGAGTTCTTTATATCATATGCTTGGGTTAGCCACAGCATCCTGAGAATACGATATAAAGATAATTAAATTATTTAATCATATAACGTTATGTGATTAAGATATAATAATGACATCAAATAAAGTTTGATTGTCTTATCAAATTAGTAACCTTACCCCATAGGGAGGCAACTAGTTTGGTTAGATTAATTGGAATGACATAGTAGACCTTTTCGTTTAAAAATCATCCTATGCCCACAGGTGCAAATTATTTTCTAGTTTTATTTGGTTTACTAGTCTTATAAAGTTAAGTAAATTTTGTGCATGGGTTGCAACCTCTGCCCGCAGGAAGGTTTAAAATTTACTTAGAATTGGTAGTTACGCGATTCACTTTTGATGGTTATGTATTTCATAGCTTATGTATGTGTATCCTTGTTTTGCAGTTAACACAACTTTTCCTACTGCTCTGTTTAACAAAAATGCTCAAATTTCAATATTGTCTGGTGATAACTTTACTGAATGGAAGGAGAAAGTCCTTCTCACATTAGGATGCTCGGATTTAGATCTGGCTCTTCGTGTGGAAGAACCACCTAAACCCATGGAATCAAGTACACCAGAAGCTAAGGCTTTTTATGAGTGGTGGGAGAGATTCAATCGCTTGAGCTTAATGCTCATAAAAGCTCATATAAGACAAAGCACTAGGGGTTCTATCCCTGACAACGACAAGGTCAAATCTTACATGAAAGAAATTGATGAACAATGTGTAAGCTCTGACAAAGTGTTGGCCAGCACCTTTATGAAGAGGCTCTCAAGTATGATGTTTGATAGAACTCGTACCGTGCGTGAGCACATTATGGAGATGAGAGATATTGCTGCTAAACTCAAGTCCCTTGAGGTTGATATGTCTGCACCATTTCTTGTGCATTTTATTGTCATGACCCGATTTCTCGGTCATGATGGCACCTACAATTCCCCAGTAGGTGAACCAATCTCCATAGCCTGGAACAGTTAGTAATGGGCTACCTTCTAACAGTTAAGCGAAAGAACAAATAAATAAGAAGAAGCAAGGGAACAAGTTGAATAAGCTGGATAACCGGAGTAATATGAATACAAAATGGAAGCTAAACCAACCCAAAACCTGGTATCATAGTGTATAAAAGCCGAACTACATCAGGAGTACAAAGGTCTAAAAGTAAAATATACATGATGTCTCTGAAACTACAAGAGTACAAAGGTCCAAAAGTAAAATATACATGATGTCTCTGAAACTACAAGAGTACAAAATACATCAAAGATAAACTAAAGTCAAGCTCTGAACGCCAAGAGCTCACCCTCAGCCTGGATGATCCCAAAACAGCTGCCCGCATGAGTTTTCGGCGCTCTAACGGCGATGGCCTACACCAGGATCTGCACCAGAAGATGCAATGAGGGTAGAGTGAGCACTAAATGTGAAGCATAAGGTACCCCGTAGGTATCATAAGCTGACTGGGCACATACAAAGTAAAAGAACAGAAGCAGAAAGAGTAGAAATAAACAGTCACAGAAATCAATGATAAAGTACACATGAACAAGCCTAGAGGGAAGCCAACAGAAAGCAACAATCAAGTCTAGCAAGTAGAATATATACATGGCAAACACTGGTGAAAATAAGAACGATGCACCTGGGATCCTCGCGAAACAATATGTATACATAAGTCTAGAAATGGACAGTATACCGATAACCTCAAGTATAAGGAATGGGAGAGAAATGCAAAGCAAACATGCTCGGAAACACTAACAGTAACCACACTAATCATAACAACAGTCACCAACAGCCCCGTTGTACCTAAGCTCTAACCACACTAATCCTAACAATCTTATGCCAGTCACCGACAGCCCGGCTATAACCAAACTCACACTCAAGACAGAAGTGATGTGATAAGACTCTACCTATAGTCCCTCATCTGCCCATACAATCGAGGAACGCAAACAAGTGAATACAAACCCTCCGGTATCCCATACTACTGGTGCGAATAATCAGCAATCAACAGACAAGGGTGGTACCTCACGCAGATGAATGATATGATGCCATGCTAAGTAAAAATGATCCAAGTACCATATGTCACCCGCTTCTGGAGACCTATACGGCCCAGAATACGAGATCCATTGAAGGTCCTACCCGTATACCACTACTACACCGTATACCCTCCCTCCGGCACCCGTAGCTCGCAGCTTTTGGTCTAGAATGACAAGGTTTATGGAGGCCCCCGACCAACATACTAGATGCCCCACAACCTCAAGACAATCCCCAAGTAAAGTTGCCTGGAGGGTGTACAAGTCTAAAACAGTAAGCCCAAAAGCTCTAGTACTCGACCCCGCCTAGTCCAGCGACACCTCGGATGCTGTAGTATAAAGGTAGGGCACCCGACCCCATCGAGCCCAGAAAAGTGGAACTATTAATAAAATGTCTCTTAAAAAATTTCTTACCCCAAGAAGATTCACAAGACAAGTCAAAACCATTTCCGTAAAAAACTGGGGCCCCGGGCCATGTAAAGTTTAGAAAACAGTTCCAGAAGGCCCGAAGCCAAAACTGTAGTAAAACATGGGAAAACCTCTCTATATGCATGGAAATGGCATGATCAAACACAGAATAGCCGCCCCGCAACTCACAATCAACCTATCGACCCTGCATAGGCTCCAAAGCTACTCAACAAGCATAACCAGCCTAGAAGGATAATCCTATGTACGGGACTCGCAGACATTCCCAATGATCCCACCGTCTATGTTCCAGAGTCAAGAAGGCCTCACAGGACCACAGGGGTAATAATATCAATTATCTAGAATTCTACACACAATGGAGGAAAGAAACGGGACAGATCATGGAAAAGCGGTCAAGGTCTGTCGTACTAACCTAATAACCCAACCCAAGGATGCCAACTAGTACAATTTTACCCGATATATGCAAAGTCTAGGGAGTTAAGTCGTAATCTACCTGTCGTCCGATGACAAGCTGCCCGAATAACCAGGTCCAAGCCCAAAATGCTCCGCGAACTCACAAACGACAATCAAACTATCAAAACCATAATTAAAACATCAAAATGAGTCCAACGATACCTATAATGCCACAATTGTAGCCTGGCTGCAATACAGGTCAAAAGCGGCTTGGCTGGTTGCACAACCCAAAATCAAAAATAAAAACTCCCATTATGATCACCAAGGTGATGGGAGCACATGCCCAGAAAATTTAGGTAAGATGAGCAACATTTTCGAGCTAAAATAGCCCCAAAAGCTAAGAGGCCGATAAATGGAATTTAAGGAGAGAAAATAAAAAAGGGCAAGAATCACCTACCAACAGAAGAATTTAGCCGAGGGTCCGAGTAAGAACAAGCCTACTAAGCATGAAATCTACTCGGAACAGAAACTACTACCAACAAAATTCGATCTTGAGGGAAAGGCAACAATGGTGGATTAAACCAATGAAGAAGACAACAATGGAAAGGGGGGAAATTTACCCAAAACGTTGATGGTGCAAGACTTTATCGAGGGAGCAAGGATTTCTTCAATGGGGTACTGCTTTGGGTAATTTAGAGAGGATTTGGGAGTGTTAGGAGTTGGGGTAAAGAAATGGCTGGAAAAACATAATGGCCAGCTTCAATAGCTGCTGGCCTAACTGTTCGCGAACGCGGCCAGCCATCGCGTTCGCGATGAATAATTTCCAGGCGGCTGGCATAAGCCTTCGCGAACGCGGCCAGCCTTCGTATTCGTGAAGAACAAACAGAGGAGCAGCTGGGACAAGGCTTCGCGAACACGGCTGGCCACCGCGAACGCGAAGGCCAAGCTGATGCCATGACAGCACCAACTGCCAACAACAACCACTAACCATAAAATTACTTCGACTGACCCTCGGGAAAGCATCAGGGGTCCCGCAAACACAAACGAACAGAGCTATTCGACTATAAACGACATTACGGACCCAAAAAAATAGATGAAAACTCAACGAAGGTTAATATAAACGACATTACGGACATTACAACGAAGGTCTACTATCATAGTCACGCCCAAGAACAACTTTAGGCCTAACTTTCCAAAATAAAACACCGAGGCCTAAAATGAGCCTGGGAGCCTCGAGACCTGAACCAAAGGTCTCTCTAGCTCAAAGTCAACATTCCAAAGCTAACAGCGTTGTCAGAATTTCCATCTGAGGCAGTCTTCCCCGAATGTTGAACAAAGTCAAACTTTCAAGTTCAACTTGGCTAAAACCCAGAAACTAAGACGAAACAAATACGAAAGCTTCCAGAATCCGACCAATCACCTTCCTAACCCAAACTCACCATTCCGGAGCTGATGGAATCATCGGATTTCAAATCCAACACTTCGATCATCAAAAGTCACCCAAAGTTACACTTTCAACTCCAAATGGTCTGAAAATTAAGAAAATAACACAAAACCAACACCAGAAGTCCTCAGTCCTCAACTGAGGGTCCAACTAGACCAAACTTATCACTCCGGAGCTAAAGGAACTGTTAGAATTCAATTTTGAGAACGTTAGCTAAGAATGTTGACCAAAGTCAAGGATATTCTAAGTTTAAGCTCTAAAATAGGCAAACGGTCAAAACGACCAAACGAACGGCCAGGGCACTGTACCATCGGTCCTAGCAAGCCATAAATGACTTAAAGTTGCTACAGGAAGGCTCTAACAGTGCAATAAATGCGTAAATGCAAAGATGACCGGAAGGGTCATCATAACATCCACTACTAAAAAGACTTTCGTCCTCAAAAGTCAAGAAGAAAGGAGTACCTGAAGGCTCGAACAAATGCGGATACTGAGCACACAACTTACTCTCAGTCTCCCTAGTAGCCTCCTCAACTGGGCGGTGCCTCCACTGAACTTTCACAATCGGAATCTCCCTAGATCTCAACCTCCTGATATGTCTTGCCAAAATAGCTATCGACTTCTCAACAAATGATAACCTCTCATCCAACTGAACTGAATCCTAATGTAACACATGAGACTCATCTGGTACATAGTGGTGCAACATCGAGACATGAAACACTGGGTGAATAGCTGAAAACATTGGAGGCAACGCTAACATGTAGGCAACACTACCAACCCTCTGCAAAATCTCAAACGACCCAATGAACCTGGGACTAATCTTGCCATGCCGACCAAATCTCATCACGCCCTTCATGGGCGATACATGCAGGAAAATCATGTCACCAACACTGAACTCCAAGGCATGAAGTCTACGATCAGCGTAGCTCTTCTTCCTACTATGGGCCGCTCTAAGTCTATCTTGGATCAAATGGACTCGATCTAAGGAATCTCTAGGCAAATTCGTACTCTGCGGTCTGGACTCTAACCCATCAAACCAACCAATGGGCAATCTACAAGCCTACCATACAAAGCCTCGAAAGATGCCATGCCAATGCTCGAATGAAAGCTATTATTATATGCAAACTTAGCTAAGGGCACAAACTGATCCCATAAACCTCCAAAGTCAAGTACACAGGCCCGAAGCATGTCCTTCAGGACCTAAATGGTCCTCTCGAACTGGCCATTTGTCTGAGGGTGGAACGCAGTACTAAGCTGAACCTCTGTACCCAAATCCCTCTGTATAGCTCTCCAGAACTGAGATGTGAAATGAGTGTCGCGGTCTGAAATGATAGAATTTGGAACCCCGTGCAATTGTACAATCTCACGAATGTAGATCTGAGCTAACCTCTCTTCCCCGTAGGTAGTCTGAACTGGCAAGAAATGCACTGACTTAGTCAGCCTATCCACGATCACCCAAATAGAGTCAAACCTCCGAGTAGTACGAGGCAAACCAACAATAAAGTCCATAGTAATACCTTCCCACTTCCACTCAAGAATGGGAAGTCACTGCATCAAGCCACCCGATCTCATGTGCTCGAACTTCACCTGCTGACACTTCAAGCACCGAGATACAAACTCTGCCACATCCTGCTTCATACCACCCCACCAGTAAAGCTGCCTCAGATCTCTATACATCTTCGCTGCGCCAGGATGAATGGAGTATCTGGAATAATATGCCTCACAGAGTATCAACTATATCAAATCACCAATTCTCAGAACACAAAGTCGACCCTCAAACCTCAAAATACCATTAGAACCCAAACTAGCCCGACTGGCCTCACCCCAAACTACCTGATCACGAAGGTCACAGAAACTCTGATCCTCAAGTCGCGACTCTGAATCTGACCAACTAGATTAAAGCAAACCTCAACACTGGCAAGAACTCTGCTGGGATCCGATAAGTCAAGCCTAACCAGATGGTTAGCCAAGGACTGGATGTCCAAGGCTAACGGTTGCTCAGAAACTGAAAGTGAAGCTAGGATGCCCATACTCACCGCCTTCTGACTCAAGGCATCCACTACCACATTTTCCTTGCCCAGATGGTACAGAATAGTGAAATCATAGTCCTTCAGCAACTCAACCCATCTCCTCTGCCTCGAGTTCAGCTCGCACTGATTCATAATGTACTGAAGACTATGATAGTAGGTGAATATCTCACAATGAACTCCATATAGATAGTGCCTCTAGATCTTGAGCGTGAAGACTACTGCCACCAACTCTAAGTCATGAGTGGGGTAGTTGCGCTAGTGAACCTTCAGCTGCCTCGATGCATACGCTATCACTCGACTCTGCTGCATCAACACACAAACAAGACCGACCCCTGAAGTATCACTATAAATTGAGAAACCCTGACCCTCAACCGGCAAAGTCAGAACTGGAGCTTAAGTCAATTAGGCCTTAAGCCTCTGAAAACTATCCTCGCACTAATCAGACCACTGATATGGAACATCCTTTCTAGTCAGCATAGTCAAGGGTGCTGCTATGGAAGAAAATCCCTCAACAAACCATCTCTAGTTATCTACTAACCCAACAAAGCTACGGACCTCAGTAGGAGTGGTAGGTCTAGGCCAATCACGAACCGCAGAAATCTTACCCGGATCCACTCTAATCCCATCCTTAGACACCATATGTCCTAGGAATGCAACTGACTCAAGCTAAAACTCACACTTTGAGAACTTGGCATAAAGCCGATGATCTCTAAAAGTCTAAAGTACAGTCCTCAAATGATGCTCATGCTCGTCTCTACTCCTCGAGTATATCAGAATGTCATCAATGAAGATTATCATGAACATATCCAGTTATGGGCTAATCACCCTATGCATCAAACCCATAAAGGCTGCGGGGGCATTAGTCAACCCAAAAGACATCACCAGAAACTCATAATGGCCATAACGTGTCCTGAATCCTGTCTTAGGGATGTCCTCCGCCCTAATCCTCAACTGATGGTAGTTGGAACTCAAATCAATCTTAGAAAACACTACGAAACCCTGAAGCTGATCAAACAGGTCATCAATCCTCGGCATCGGATACTTATTCTTTACTGTAACCTTATTCAATTACCGGTAATCAATACACATCCGCATCGACCCATCCTTTTTCTTCACGAAGAGGACAGGAGAACCCCCAAGGAGACACACCCGGTCTAATGAACCACTTAGCTAACAAATCCTGGAGCTTCTCCTTAAGCTCTCTCAACTCAGCAGGAGCCATAGGGTAGAGAGGGATAAAAATGGGCCTGGTGCCTGGCTCTAACTCAATGGAGAAATCAATATCCCTCTAAGGTGGAAGGCCTGGCAGGTCGGTAGGAAACACATATAAGAAGTCTCTAACCATAGGAACAGACTCATGAGACGTAGGGTCAGCACTAGCATCTCGGGCATATGATAGATAAGCTAAACACCCACGGGAAATCAACTTCCTAGCTCAAAGATAAGAGATGATCCCAGATGGTGGTGGCTAATAGAACCCTGCCACACAATCGGGGGTACACCAGGTATGGCTATGGTAACGGTCTTGGCATAACAATCCAAAACCGCACGATGAGGGGATAACCAGTCCATGCCCAGTATCACATCAAAGTCTAACATATCAAGTATCATCAAGTCAGCCCAAGTATCCACATCATCAACAGATATCACACAGGACCTCACAATCTGATCCACTACTAAGAATCTCCTACTGGTGTCGAAATAGAAACAGGCACAGACAATGGCTCACTAGCCAACCCAAACAAGGCAGAAAGTAGGCAGATATATATGAACAAGTGGATCCAGGATTAAACAAAGCATAAGCAGGTTGACGATACACAGAAATCGTACTTGTGATCACAACATCCAAGGCCTCTGCCTTCGATCACCCCAGGACCATATTGAACTGATGACAACCTCTACCCACCCGACCGCCATCCCTACCACATGCTCTACCACGCAGAGCACCACCTCTACCATGACCACCATCTCCCCAAGTTGGTGGATGAATAGAGAGAAAAAGCTAAACCGCACCATGATGGGGGCAATCTCTAGCATAATGGCCACCAACTCCGCACTCATAACAGGCTGTACCCCATTGGGGGGATTCTCCAGCAAAATAACCGCTAACCTCACACTTATAGCATGTCCCTGATGGCCCACCCTGTCGATACGGACTAGCTAAACCTGTGTGGCCGCCTCAGCCTGATGCCCCAGAAGTAGTACCTCTCGTAGACTGATCACTGTGACCATGCTGACTGCTCTAACCCTGCTCAAACTGAGAACCCGAAGCCTGAAGTGAAGCCTGAACTGGTTGACAAGACTGACCCTGATGCTGCTGTGGCTGATAACATCGGCCCCACTAGCCGAAACCTCTACCACCATGCCTAGAACCACTATAACCACCCTAATATCGAGGCCTCTTATCCCTGGCCTCGGTATCATGACGATGCAAATCCTCAACTATACGGGCATAGTTTGCAATGGCCTGTAATGACCGATCGCTAGCAACTAGTATCTCTGCAGGCTCTTTGAACTCTCTATGTAGCCCCCAAACAAATCTACGGATCCTGTCGGCCTCAGTAGGCATAATCATGGCCCCAAACAAATCAAGTTGATGTTAACAAGTCTCGTACTCTGAGACAGTCATAGAATCTTGGGAAAGTCTAGTGAACTCCTCCCTCCAACGCTCTCTGTCGCTCTGTGGTAAGAACTTGGCCATAAAGGCCTCATAAAACTCAGACCAGGTCAAGGGAGGTGACGTAGAAGGCCTGCATGCAACCTGTGCTCTCCACCATAACTTCGCTGGGCCCTTCAGCTGATATGAAGTATAGCCAACCCCGTGGGTCTCTAATAACCCTAAGTGATGCAACATCTCCTCACAGGTGGTCATAAAATCGTGGGGGTCCTGACCCTGTGTACCAGCAAATCTCAGCGGTGCCAATCTCAGAAATCTACCCAAGGCCTTCTGCTCCCCATCTATCATGGCGGGGTGAGGCTGGGCAATCGATAGTACTGGAATAACCTCAGCACGGGGAGCCGCAGTAACAGGCTGAACTCCTGAACTCTGAACACCCAGGGCTGCCCCCTGAGCGGATATATGTGCTGCCTCAGAAGGACGCTCTCCAATCATACCCAAGAGATGAACAAGTAAACCCCAAACATCTGAAGACTGAGCTGGGGCTGGAACTGGCATAGAAATCGATGTTGGACTGGCACTGGAGCTGGTGGTACCTGGGCCATCCCTGGGTCCACATGCTGCTGCTATTGAGCTAACTCTGGCTCATAGTCATACTCCGGCTCTATATCAGCTCTGGCGTCCCTAGCAGTCGCCGCTGCTCTGGTAAGACCTCTAGCCTTGCCCTTGTGACCACCCCGACCCCTAGCTTGAGTCAGAGGTGCAGGAGCAGGAGGCTCTCCTCTGCCTGAAGCTGACGATCTTGTATGAACCATCTGCGGAAGAGTGAACCAGAATAAGTGAGATTTCCAAGAACCTTCAAGGATACTACGCACGAAAGAGAAGCAAGAAATTCTATTTCCCTAAGATGTCACTATAGCCTCTCGAAGATTGAGCACGGGCATCTCCGCCCTATCCGCAGGACTTTACTAGACATTGGCTCTTATACCGATGACACCAGTGAGAGCTCTGATACCAAGCTGTCACGACTCGATTTCTCAGTTATGATGGCACCTACAACCCCCCAGTTGGCGAACCAATCCCCATAGCTCGAAATGGTCAAACATTTAAGCGGAAGAACAAATAAATAGGCGGATGCAAGGGAACAAGATGAATAAAATGGATAACCGGAGTAATATGAATACAAAATAGAAGCTAAACCAACCCAAAACTTGGTATCATAGTGTATAAGAGTCGAACTACATCAGGAGTACAAAGGTCCAAAAGTAAAATATACATGATGTCTCCAGAACTACAAGAGTACAAAATACATCAAAGATAAACTAAAGTCAAGCTCTGAACGCCAATAGCTCACCCTCAGCCTGGATGATCCCAAAACAGCTGCCCGCATGAGTCTCTGGCGCTCTAACGGCGATGGCCCACACCAGGATCTACACCAGAAGATGCAATGGGGGTAGAGTGAGCACTAAATGTGAAGCATAAGGTACCCCGTAGGTATCATAGGCCGACTGGGCACATATAAAGTAAAAGAACAGAAACAGGAAGAGTAGAAATAAATAGTCACAAAAATCAATGATAAAGTACACATGAACAAGCCTAGAGGGAAGCCAATAGAAAGCAACAATCAAGGCTAGCAAGTAGAATATATACATGGCAAACACAGGTGAAAATAAGAATGACGCACCTGGGATCCTTGCAAAACAGTATGTATACATAAGTCTAGAAATGGACAATATACCGGTAACCTAAAGTATAAGGAATGGGAGATAAATGCGAAACAAACATGCTCGGAAACAGTAACAGTAACCACACTAATCATAACAACAGTCAGCAAAAGCACCGTTGTACCTAAGCTCTAACCACACTAATCACAACAATCTCATGCTAGTCACCGACAACCCTATTGTAACAAAACTCATGCTTAAGACATAAGTGATGTGATAAGACTCTACCTACAGTCTCTCGGCCGCCCATACAATCGAGGAACGCAAATAAGTGTAAACAAACCCTCCGACATCCATACTATAAGAGCGTATAATCATCAATCAATACACAAGGGTGGTACCTCATGCAGATGAATGATATGATGCCATGCTAAGTAAAAATGATCCAAGTACCGTATGTCACCCGCTACCGGCTACCTATAAGGCCCAGAAGATGAGATCCATGGAAGGTCCCATCCGTATACCACTACTACACCATATACCCTCTTTCCGGCACCCGCAACTCGCAGCTTCTGGTCCGGAACAACAAGGTCCATGGAGGCCCCCAACCAACATACTAGATGCCCCGCATCCTCAAGACAATCCCCTAGTAAAGCTGCCTAGATGGTGTCCAGGTCTAAAACAGTAAGTCCAAAAGCTCTAGTACTCGGCCGCACCTAGTCCAACATTACCCCGGATGCTATAGTATAAAAGTAGGGCACCCGACCCTGTCGAGCCCAGAAAAGTGGAACTATTGATAAAATGTCTTTTAAAATTTTCCTTACCCCAAGAAGATTCACAAGACAGGTCAAAACCATTTCTAAATCATTTACGTCGAAAATGGGCCCCCAAGGCCATGCAAAGTTTAGAAAACAGTTCCAGAAGGACCGACGCCAAAACCGTAGTAAAATGTGGGAAAACCTCTCTATATGCATGGAAATGGCATGATAAACACACAATAGCCGCCCCGCAGCTCACAATCAACCTATCGGCCCTGCACAAGCTCCGAAGCTACTCAGCAAGCATAACCAGCCTAGAAGGATAATCCTATGTCCGGGACTCGTGGTCATTCCCAATGATCCCACCGTGTATGTTCCAGAGTCAACAAAGCCTCACAGGACCACGGGAGTAATAATATCAATTATCAAGAATTCTACACACAACGGAGGAAAGAAACGGGATGGATCATAGAAAAGCGGTCAAAGTCTATGGTACCAACCTAATAACCTAACGCAAGGATTTCAACTAGTACAATTTTTTCTGATATATGCGAAGTCTAGGGAGTTAAGTCGTAACCTACCTGTCGTCCGATGATATGCTGCCCAAACAACCAGGTCCAAGCCCAAAACGCTCTGAGAAATCCCGAACAACAATCAAAC
Source organism: Jaltomata sinuosa (assembly GCA_003996215.1). Taxonomy (NCBI): domain Eukaryota; kingdom Viridiplantae; phylum Streptophyta; class Magnoliopsida; order Solanales; family Solanaceae; genus Jaltomata; species Jaltomata sinuosa. The sequence goes on from QJPP01003741.1 coordinate 225,159, forward strand.
TATCAAAACCATAATTAAAATATCAAAATGAGTCCAACGATACCCATAATGCCACAATTGTAGCCGGGCTGAAATTCGAGTCAAAAGCGGCCCCGCGGGTCCCACAAACCGAAATTGAAAACAAAAACTCTCATTATGATCACCAAGGTCATGGGAGCACATGCTCGAAAAATTTAGGGAAAATAGGCAACATTTTTGAGCTAAAACAACCCATAAAGCTAAGAGGCCGAAAAATGGAATTTAAGGAGAGAAAATCGAAAAGGGCAAGAATGACCTACCAACGGAAGAATTAGCCGAGGGTATGAGTAAGAACAAGCCTGCTAAGCATGCAATCCACTCGGAACAAAAACTACAACCAACAAAATTTGAGCTTGAGGGAAAGACAACAATGGTGAATTAAACCAACGAAGAAGACAACAATGGAAAGAGGGGAAACTTACCAAAACGTTGATGGTGCAAAACTTTATCGAGGGAGCAAGGATTTCTTCAATGGGGTACTGCTTTGTGTAATTTAGAGAGGATTTGGGAGTGTTAGGAGTTGGGGAAAACAATAGAAATGGTTGGAAAAACGTAATGGCCAGCTTTAATAGCTGCTGGCCTAACCCTTCACGAACGCGGCCAGCCATCGCGTTTGTGATGAAAAATTTCCAAGCGGCTGGCACAAGCCTTCGCGAATGCGGCCAGCCTTTGCGTTCACGAAGAACAAACTGAGAGGCAGCTGGCACAAGCCTTCACGAACGCGGCTGGCCACCACAAACGCGAAGGCCAAGCTGATTCCATGACAGCAGCAGCTGCCAATATCAACCACATACCAGAAAATTACTTTGACGGACCTTCGAGAAAGCATTCGGAGTCCCGTGAACACAAATGAACAGAGCTATTCGACTACAAATGGCATTCTAGACCCAATGGAATCAACGAAAACCCCAATAGAGGTTGATATCATGAAAAGTGGACCCCACACCCAAGAACAACTTTAGGCCTAACTTTACAAAATGGAACACCGAGGCCTAAAATGAGCCCGAGAGCCTCGGGACCCGAACCAAAGGTCTCCCTAGATCATAGTCGACATTTCAAAGCTAACAGCACTGTCATAATTTCCATCTAAGGCCGTCTTCCCCGAATATTGACCAAAGTCAAACTTTCAAGTTCAACTTGGCTAAAACCCAGAAACTAAGATGAAACGAATTCAAAAGCTTCCAAAATCTGACCAATCACCTTCCTAACCCAAACTCACCATTCCAGAGCTGATGTTTTTGTCGGATTTTGAATCTGACACTCTGATCATCGAAAGTCACCCAAAGTTTCACTTTCAACTCCAAATGGCCTAAAAACTGAGAAAACGATACAAAACCAACACCGGAAGTTCTCTGGCCTCAACTGAGGGTCTAACTAGACCAAACTCATCGCTCCGGAGCTAATGAAACTATCAGAATTCAATTTTGAGCATGTTAGCTAAGAATATTGACCAAAGTCAATGATATTCTAAGTTTAAGCTCTAAAATAGGCAAACGATCAAAAAGACCAAACGAACGACCAGGGCACCAAACCACCAGTCCCAGTAAGCCATAAATGACTTGGGACCGCTACAGGAAGGCTCTAACAGTGCAATAAATGCATGAACGCAAAGATGATCGGAAGGGTCATCACATTTATTCTCAACTCTCTTCCTGCAGAATATAGTCCCTTCAAGATATCTTATAACACACATAAAGATAAATGGTCAATCAATGAACTCTTGACCATGTGTGTTCAAGAAGTGGAGAAGTTGAAACATAAGATACCTAAAAGCATTAATTTGGTGACTCATGATAAGAGAAATGCAAAGAAGGGCAAAAGTGTTCCTATGAATAAGAAAGACAGTCTTGATAAAGATACTTGTCGTTTCTGCAGAAAAAAGGGACACTGGAAGAAAGATTTCCCAAAATACAAGAAATGGCTTGAGAAGAAAGATAATTTTACCTTCGTATGTTATGAATCAAATTTCATTGAAATTTCTGATAATACATGGTGGATCGATTCTGGGTCCACAACTCATATTGCTAAAACCATGCAGGGTTTTCTAACTCTAAGGAAGCCGATGGAAAGTGAACAAAATGTTTATTCTGGCAATAGGACGTCATCACATGTGAAAAGCGTGGGGACTTATAGGCTCATTTTAAAAGATGGTTTTCAATTAGATTTAGAAAACACTTTTTATGTTCCATCTTATTCTAGGAATTTAATTTCTCTTTCAAGACTATCATTAGCTGGTTACAATTTTAGTTTTCATTATTCTTCAATGAAACTTTTGAAAGGCAATAAAGTTATTGGTTTTGGAAATTTGTATGGAAAATTGTTTAAATTTGAGCTAGCCCCCACGACTAAATGTAATGTCTTAACTCTACATGATAAATAGGTTGGCAATAAGCGATGTATTATCAATGAGAACTCATCAAGTCTTTGGCACAAGAGATTGGAACACATATCAATTGAAAGAATCAAAAGGTTGGTTAATGATGGAGTTCTAGAAGCTTTTGATTTTTCTGACTTTGGGACTTGTGTGGACTGCATAAAGGGTAAGAAGACCAACAAATCCACTAAGGGTGCCAAAAGAAGTTATCAATTGCTTGAGATCATACATAGAGATATTTGTGGACCTTTTCCTACCCCTTGCTTGAATGGTGAGAGATGTTTTATCTCTTTTATTGGTGACTATTCAAGATACATGTATCTCTATTTTCTGTTTAATAAATCAGAAGCACTTGATGCTTTTAATGTTCTTAAAACAGAAGTATAGAAATAAACTGAAGCTCAGATTAAAATAGTAAGATATGATAGGGATGGAGAATATTATGGTAGGTACACAGATAAGGGACAAGTTAAAGGTCCATTTGCTGAGTTCCTTGAAAAGGAAGATATAATTGCTCAATATACCATACCGAGAACACCATAACAAAATGGTGTGGCTGAAAGAAAGAACTGGACATTAATGGACATGGTAAGAAGCATGATTAGTAGATCAAGTTTATCTTTATCCTTATGAAGTGAAGCCTTAAAAACTGATGTGTATATTCTAAATAGGGTTCCATCCAAGGCTATCCCAAAGACACCTTTTGAATTATTTAAAGGATGGAAACCTAGTTTAAGTCATTTACATATTTGGGGATGTCCAACTGAGGTGAGGGTTTACAACCCACATATAAAAAAGTTGGATGAAAGAACAATAAGTGGTTTCTTTATAGGCTATCCGATTAACTCTAAAGGATTTAGATTTTGTTGTCCGTCTCATTCTCCTAAAATTATTGAGGCTAGAAATGCTAAGTTTCTTGAGGAACATGAAGTAAGTGGGAGTGGTTCAACTCAAGTGGTGGAACTGGAAGAAATAAGGGAACCACCTATGGTACCTTTATACATTGAGAACTTGAATGCAAATCAGATAAATTCTCATGAATTACATGAAGAGCAACAAGTTCAAGAACCACCACCACTTGATGAGCCACATGAAGAACAACTCGCTTTACCTGTGTCATGACCCAACCCACTGGGCCGTGCGGGTGCCTACTCTAACCACCTAGATTAACGAACCCTCACCACCCGTTCAACAGGTGACATGCGGAAAAATAGAAAGTATGCAAAATAACCTTCCTTTTAGTTACAAAACCTTGTTATTACAACATTTGAAAACAAAAATGATTCTAAAATATAAATTACCCTCCCTAGGACCTAGTCTAAACAGGTACAAGAGCTACTACAAGATTTATATAACGACAAAGTCAAGAGACACAACTTCCATCATGGAAGAAAGACAGAAGCTGTTGCAGATGACCATCGCCGTGAACTTAAGAAACATCACCAACCCTGCAACCAGACTATACCCCTTTTAGTTGTCCTTGCGATTCCCGATTCTCTGAACCTTCCCAACATCTCAGTCCCTGAGTCCTATCATTTTAGCATGCCAAGACAACATAAACATCCCCAAAATGACTACAATCAAATCATAGCTCAATCCAACCAATCCTTAGCTCACTCATAACTAATACCAAATCCACCAGACTCCGTGCCCGGAGGCCTAAAACATGAAATATCCATCACGCTATACGATGAATAAAAAATATAAACAGGTCTAACTGCTGATAAAAACCTCGCCTACCTGGACGCCAAGCAACTACAACCATGCATTTCTTGCTCCGTGAAGGCGTTCCCGGCTGAACGATGGCCCTGTAATCCACTGTTCTGTGTCCCTTCATCCATGACCCCTCCTCCTCACAATTCCCTAGACTTGGAGCAACTTGGGAGGGTGTTTAGAGGAACCCTCGTATGTTTTTCTAACTGGGGAGGAGAAGCTTTTTAATAAAATCCCATTCTTATATTACTGCCTCCCGTCGTTCTGCTATGGCGGTTACACCTCCACTATGGCGGTCCCGCTATAGCAGAATAATTACCACTACAGTGGAGTGATGTCAGCCCAGATTATTTCTAAGAAAATTAGAAATTTTCCACTACGTCACACTACTTAAACAGACGTACTTAAAATTAGCTCTCCAATTAATTCAACTTCGTGATTCTTGAAGTAATGACAGATCCAATCGTTACAACAGATACCAATTTACCATCTTTCATCGTCGAACGATCCCAGAATAATGACAAGACAAGGGAGACTATCCAGGTTCTTTTACTGCCCCAATCGACTGCGTAAGTTACGTACCTACGCGAATTACCAGCCTTTTCTCGATTAGTCGCATCGATTTGAAAGAATTTAGATGCTCCCGTCCCCTCGGAGAAAATTTTCTTCAGGAAAGTTACACGTGACTTTCCCAAGCACCCAAGAAAATCTGGGGTCTCGGATAATGTTGGAGCCAACGAATTTAAAACATCCAGGAGAGCTTCCCCTTACCAAAAACTGATTTTTCACCCACTATAGCAGATAATATACTGCTATAGCGATTCCGCTATAGCGGACTGCCGACTGCTATAGCGATTGACAGCAGAATGAAATAGGGGAAAAATGAATTTCACCCCTTATTCTCCCCATATTCCCTTCACAAAATACAATATTCTCTCCCGATCACTCTGCTCCCAGCGTCAAAATTCTCAGGTAAGGCTCATTTCTACTAGATTCTTTACTTCCTTGCATGAATTTAGACATGATTATGGTAGAAAACTAGGAACCTTGGTGTATATTGAAGTGGGTTTTTGAACTTGAGCCTTTGGTTGAATATTTGTTGAATTCTCGAAGCATGGATGCTTCCCTTGCGTTTATAATGCCTCCAAGGTGTTCTGGGCGTAAGGATTACACTATTATTGGCCAAAAATAGGGTGGAATGTAAAGGGTTGTTCTTGAATAAGAGTTGTGATGTGGACAATTTATAGGGGTTATAATGCCCAAATTTTCATAGAAAACAGTAATGGGGGACTTTGGGTAGGTAGATTTGGACTTGGGGTGTCAAAAATGGAATTTTTGGACCCAAGGGGCGCCATTGTTGCACCACTTGAATATTCGGGGACGATGAATACCTCTATAGTGGTTGGGATTCCCTATGGCAGTTCCACTACAATGGATATTTTTCTACTATGGCGGTTCCGCTATGGTGGACGATCATCTGCTATAGCGGAAAGCCGCGAACCAGTAGCTTCCCAAGCTGACACTTAGAAACATTTTCCCAATTTTTCTAAATCCCTTATGTCTTATCGAGTTCTAATCCAGTTTTCCTTGCTACATTACAGGCTATACTTCCAATGGCTGGAGGAATACAATTGACCGTGTATGATTATGACCATTTTTAGGATAAAGCTAGTCGGGAGCGGTTCCTGGATTACCGGAGACTGGGCATTTGTTATGAGAGAGGTTAAAAGACGACCGGGGTGGATGGAAAAGCAGTTGCCTTCAACCACAAGATTAGAGAGTTGGGTTGGGATTTCTTGTTGGTAGCTCCTCCTCCCGCACAGACAGGCTGGGTGCGGGAGTTCTATGCCATACTTCCTACAACCCATTGGGATGAGCCCAACCCCACCATCCACATTCGAGGAGTGGACGTTCCAGTGGATGCTCAGACTGTCAATGAGGTGCTTGGAGTGCCTCACATATCCAATACTTCATACGAGGCCAAGGCAAGGTTTTGGGACATGACTTGGTTAAGGGATACTTTGGTAGATGCAGAGTTCAGAAACTAGGTCTACTGGGTCATCCCCTAGGGCGTCACTAGCACCTACTTTTCTGTAGAGGCTAGGATGTGGTTAAACTTGGTATCCCGGAGGATCCACCCATTGGGTTACCGGACCAACGTGACCTACGTCCGGGCCCTGGTGATTGCTTGTGCCATGCAAGGTATAATCATGAATGTGGGGGAGCAGATCATCTCCGAATGGAAGGAATTCTACCGGGGTCATAGGAAGGGCCCCTATCTTTCGGGCTTGGTGTCTGAATTGTGCAGGCGGTCCGGAGTGCCTGAGGACCATATTGACTTAGAGGTAGCTAAGGATGATCCCTTTGACCCTGTCCGAGTGAAGGTGGTCTCCAATAAGAAGAGGAAGATTGATGAAGACGGGAGCAGTCAACCGATTGAGGAGGCTGACAACGATGATTATGATGATGATGACTCCCGTGCCCCTTCCCAGCCCCAGCCCTGGATCTATACAGCCTAGCTGGAGGAGAATTTGGTAGCTGTCCAGAGGTTTACGGAGGATCCTAATGCCAGAGGTGCAGCCCCATACCCATCGACTCAGGAACTTGCAGCACTCCGTAGGGAGTTAGAGGAAGAAAACAAGAAGAGACACTCTCGGGACCGCATATTTGCCCGAATGTGGAAGACTATCAAGGTTATGTTCTCATGCGTTGCCCCGGGTCAGGAGCTGCCCACACTCAAGCCTGAGGATAGGCATGAGTTTTCCTTCTTGAGCGATGATGAGGCTTAGGGCCTCTCCCTCCCCCTTTTACTAGATACTTCCTATTGCTTTCGGTTGCCCCCGTTTGGGGCTTGTTAAGACAATATTTCCCTTTCCCCTTTTCCCTTTCGTTTTAGCACGTGGATGCTGGTTTTAGACACCATATTCCTTTTTTATGCATATTATATTAGATAAACATCCTTTCCTTGATTCATACCACAATTCATAACTCAATACTTGCTTTTATATTGCTCCCAGGAAGGAATGAAAACAAGGGGAAAATAGAGTAGGCTTTATTCCTCACGTACCTCCACTATGGCGGATGCCACTCTGCTATAGCGGATCCGCTATAGTGGAGAAAAATCTGATATAGCGAGAGCGCCATAAGGGTGTCATCCGCTATGGCTGTCCCGATGGTAAACAATACAGAAATTTTGATTTTTAGCTGAATGCACTCCTCCCCTTCCCGATAAACATTGCCTAGGCCTGTAAACCCCGCCATGGTTTTAAACCACCCTTAAGACCATTTCGGGAATCAAATGTATCACAATTAGGCATACCACACTATCAATTACAAATAAATCACAACAACAATTGTTTCCCGACAATACCCTCCCCCCATTACACTAATGACTCCTTTGTTCCCACGGTTCCCAACCAAGTCCTGACTGTCCTGAAACCGAAGCTTCCCTACAGTCACAGTTCCCAATCCCTTATCATTTTAACCGATGATAAGCCATTTTTATCATGCAATACCTCTCCTTAAATTAGGACATTTAACAGATTTCCACAGCCTAAGGTACACAAAATGACTTAATGACTTTTTGCAGACTCTACATGCACATCAATTAACAATTCACACACATTCCAAATAAGTCACACCAGACTCGTACAACACCACATTTCAATTTCAAGTCACAACCAAACCACTCACAACCAAATCAAACCACACAATTGCACGTTCGTTCGTACCATGGATGAACATTAGCTGGTTATCCATGCTTGTCACAGCCTGTCAGGCCAGATACCAATTGGAACCTTCCCGGTTCTAATTTCTCGTGCTTGTCTTATCGCAACTAGAGTACAAAGACCTCTTTTACTTCATCGAGATACCAATTAGAATCGAGAGATACCAATTGGACTCAACCCATACAAGCAAGTAAACAACCGTATGAAAGAATGAACTAAGGGAGATGTTTCCTAAAGTGCTTCATAGCTTCCCAAAGATTTGATGTGGATGTCAACAAACCAATCCGCAGGACTCTATTTGACACTTTACTGTTGTACTGGGAGACCGGTAACCTAGGCTCTGATACCTTCTGTCATGACCCGATGTAATGACCCTTTCGGTTATTTCCACGTATACGTTTTCCTTGAACCGTTAGAGCTTGCTGTAGCGGACCCAAGCCACTTAAGGCTCATCAGCACCGGTATTTCGGTGTCGGCCCATTTGTTTGGTCGCATTATAAGTTTTGAAGTCAAGCAAATCGACAAAAGTTATCGTAAGTTCTTTAATAAATTTCCTGAACTTTGGGTAAAATGTCTCGGAGCTTTTCTCTCAATATATAAAGAGTTAGAAGTCCCCAAAAATACCAAATCGAAGGTCTACGAGTCTAGTTTCCTACGCACAAAACCTCACGTCCAACTGATCTCGGAGTAAAACGTTATGACTGTTTTACCGCAGACTATCTGGCAGAAAATGGGTTACGAACCGGGTCGTGAACCGGGTCGGGTTAAACTCGATTTAAGCCTCAACTTCACGTTTTAAAACGTCATTTCAGTTTCGAAATAGTGATAAAACATAAGGGAGGATCCTGAGAGAATTCTTGAGTATCAAAATCGTGCGTTGGTGAATTACGAGCCTAAGCTTAAGAATTTTATTAGCATCGCGCGTGTATTTGAAAATATTTTATTTAAAAGTTGAATTTGGTAAAAATTATATTATTATTACCTTTTCAAAATATTTTAAAGGTTTATGAAAAATATTTTGTTACGATATAATTGTTTATGTATTTATTTTATAAGGTTTTTATACACCGTAATATTTTAACGGAGATAGTAAATTTAGTTATGCCAAAATTTATTATTATAATATAGTAGGTTTTATTCGAAATAATTTTCTATGAATTATGGTATATTTAAAAAGTTATATATATTTTACCACGAATTTATTCAATACCCAAATACATACATAACGGGATGGAAATAATTAAAATGTTTCCACCTCCACAACACGTGGAGGTGAGGCAAAGCATCCAACATATTGTTAGCTACTAGGTGTCTAATACATGACTTATAATATTATTTTATTTAAAAGTATCCTAGCATTTAATGCTAAAAGTAGACTTGATATATATGTTTCTTCCATTTTAACATTCACTTTTGCATGGTGAGTGATATAGCCTCCTTTCTGTTAAACATGCTTCATACAAACATATGTACGCATATGTTAAAGAAGAGTTGTTGTGGCGCTATATTTTGATCTTCGGAAGAAAATCAATTATCTACGTCAAGTTATTCAAGCCCAAATCCGATTCTGATTTAGTTTTGGATTTTCTCGGAGTGGTTCGAGCTTGGACATCGTCGTTCTAGCAGCTTGTCGTCGGACGACAGGTAGGTTATGGTTTATTTTCCCTAGACTCCGCATATATAGAATAAAATTGTATTAATGGGCATCCTTGGGTTGGTTTATTAGGTTGGTACCACAGACCTCGACCGTTTTATTCATGTCCGCCTACTTTTGTTCCTCCGTTGCTTGTAGTAATTGCCGATATATTTTATTTACCCTTGTGGTCCTGTGAGGCCTTGTTGACTCTGGAACATAGAAGGTGGGATTTTGGGAATGTCTGCGAGTCCCGGGCATAGAATTATCCTTCTAGGCTGGTTATGCTTGCTGAGTAGCTGTGGGCCTATGCTGGGTCGATAGGTTGATTGTGAGCTGCTGGGCAGCTATTGTGTGTGATCATACCATTTCCATGCATATAAAGAGGTTTTATCCATGTTTTACTATGGTTTTGGCTTCGGGCCTACTGGCACCATTTTCTAAATCTTGCATGGCCCGGGGGGCCCGTTTTGATGGAAATAATTTAGAAATGGTTTGATTTAACTTGTGAATATTTCTGGATAAAGGAAAGTAAAATAACGTTTAAAATCATCAGTTTTACGATTATCGCTAGACTCGGCAGGGCCGGGGTGCTAGTTGAGTTTTCTTGTTACTTGAGATGATTTTTAGCCTCGGTCGGACCGAGCACCTGAGATGACTTTTTACTGTTTAGACCCGGTTATGCCCGGGCACCCTTGAAGGGGTTTTTGAGATATTTTCCTACTACTTTAGTCCTGGAC
>QJPP01003742.1:0-42856 GCA_003996215.1 Jaltomata sinuosa
TTCTTTTATATTTATATTCAAACATAATTTTAATTTTTCAATACCATTTTAAACTTGAAATAAAAACTTACTTCGTCCATATTATATTTACTTATCCTATATTGACCTGACACACTCTTTAAGGAGCAATAAATGAAATACAGTAATAATTTTACTATATCACAAATATAATAAATATAATTGTTTTAGAAAATAAATAGTATTTAATAATATGAATATAAATTAATAAATTATCTCTTATTTTTTAAATGAAACAAATAAAAATAAATGTTTATTTTTAATATAGTGAACAAGTAAAAATAAATAAAAAAATATAAACATAGTATTAAAATATTGAAGAAACAAATAAAGAACATAGTAAAAAAAAATCAATGGCTCACGCTATCAAAGAGTTAGTAATTCAAAAAAGTTATTACACAAGAGCCCACAATTTCACTCAATTCATGGAATTGCATGTGTATATAACACATTTGAGTGATACAGCTATAAGGTAAATGACAACAACACCGTCGAAATCAAAGTTAATTTCGGGTAAGTTGAAAAATTAGGAGATAATTTATTACTTAGTTCGTAAATTATAGTTATTTTTCAAGCATTTCCCTAAATATTGAACTTGTTATATTCAAAATGTGATATGATAAAATTATTGTTCTATATACTACTTTTAAAGATTCTTAAATGATGTGTCAAATCAATACTGGACAAGTAAAAATGAACGAAGGAATACACTATAATCATCAGTATCATTAGTAGAGCCTAAAGAGCAAATCAAACGTGTCAAATAGACATTTAATGGGCCGTCATAATATGATGAACATGAGGTCCACAGAGGGTAATTATGTCTACACAATCAAAGTTTACAAATTCCTACGGTGACTAAATATTATGGAACAATCAAAATAAACCATTTACACTATATTGCTAGTGATAATAAATGAAACTTTAAAACGACAAAATTATCCTTTGACTCAAAGTTAATTTCGAGAAGCAGGCATGTTGAAGAAGTGTCTGCTTTCCCATTTATTAGATATGCTGGCTCTTCTCCATTTCCATTGTCTTCATTTTTCCCGAGTTCTTACTTGAATGAGAGACACATCGCACAGTTAAAATTAATGGTTAAGATTAATTAATTTAACTAAGATTCTAACCATAATTTGAATAATAAATATTATATAGATATATTTTCAAAATTCTTGTAATCCCACAATTATAGCTACAAAATTATTTTATCCATAATTTTTTTTTTTTAAATCTCTCTCTTCCTATCTTTTCTTTTTCCCTGCAATGTTCTTCATTTTCATCACTTTGGATATTCCAAAATTTGTGTTAATCTTTTGATTTCATTTTAATTATTAGACACTTTTTTTATATATAAATTAGCTATAAATAGGGATGAAGACACTTTAATATTTTTAATAGCCAGATTTCTTTTAATTATGTTAATTATTTATTTATTTAATAATATCAATGATGCTCAATTGTGTTATTATAATAGTTTGCTAGGCTCATAGATTCATATTCACGAAAAAAAAATGTTGTCATATTTTTGGTATTGCCAAAAAAATTTGTATCAAATATTGTTTTGGACAAAGAAGAGAAAAGAGAGTTAAGAAATTTGACAAAAGGAGAAATAATAAACTTTTTAAACTGATAAGAGTATATCTATTAATTAGTTAAATCATGGTTAGAATCTTAACCATTAATTTTAATTTATGTCATGTGTCTGTCATTCAAGTAAGAATTTGAGAAAAATAGAGAGAAGTCGGGTCCCTTTACAACATTTTAAACTAGCTTTTCAATTAATTATATTTTTTGATTCCTCAGTTATTCGTAAATTTTGATTTTAGTTTTTGAGATTTTAAATTTTAATTATATCACGATTTATTGATATTTCAAGAACTAAAAATAAATATATTATGTAAATATTCCAATAAAATTATTGAAAATATTTTAATTTCTTGTTGAAAAGGTATTTTTCTCTTTGATTTATGTTAGAAATTCTAGAAAACATTATTTTCTCTTATTTATTTAATTTACCTTTGGAGTTCTCGGAATGTAATTTTGTAATTTCATTTCTTTTATAAAAGTATTAGGTTTATTTTATCTCAGGTAGGGAATGAACTATCTTTACTTTATTTATTAAAAAGAATATTTGTGGTGTATTTTTTTCTTTAAATTTTAAAATTCATTAACTTTTTTATTGTGCCGGTTTAAAAACCATGTCTTTAATTATGTTATTTTCTTAGATTTTATGTTAATTCACGTAAAATATATGTGCAATGTACGCACATTTTTTTCTTTATGTGCGTATATGTTGCATGTACATAAAAACTATTATATCTATTAAAGTAGTTGCATTAATGGCTACAAAATTAAAAATTGGGATATAACTCTTTGTTCTCATTGGTTCCTTTATTTGAATATGGTGTAATTGCATTATATAATTATTTATTTTTTATCAATTGTACTTCTGCATATTTATGCAGTCTTGAAAATCTTAAAAATTGATATGCATCACTCAACAATAACTATTTTCATAAATTATTTTTTTTTATCTGATAAACTTGACATTTTTTGACTTATTGATATATCTAACAATTGGTTCATGGGAAATATTATACTCCATTTTCTAAATTCTCTTTTAATAAAAAAATATCATAATATTAAACGAAATAAAAATCACTATAAACAGTTGTGCTACAAAAAAAAAATATCAAAACAAACAGAAATATTACAAATATCAATCAAACTTTCTTAGTTCATTTATGGAAGAGTTATAAAAAATGGAAAATATGTCGATAGGTAGGTGACAAAATCAAAATGTGCTTGTTTCGTTTCTTTCTTTAGTCAATTTGTATGTAATCACATTAACTTTTCTGAAGTTATGAATGGTTTCTGGGTTACCCATTTGTTGCGTTAACAACTCAGAGTCATTAATAAGAGAAATATAAGCAGATATAGATTGTATTAATAAATCTTAATTTTCTACTCACATCTCTCAGGTCTCTTTTTATTTCGAATAATAGATTTGAAATCACATTTCTTTTGCCACATTTGCTAATTTTTCAAATTTTGTATTAATAAATCTGATTGATACTATTGGGGTTGAAGAAATTGAACATTATTCTTGAATTTTGGTATTTCAACTAGAGTTTTTTCTCATATCGAATTGTCCCACGTACTTTAAATACAACTTAAATTTTTGTTACTTTAGAAAAAAGAGATAATGCATAAGTACCACCCTAAACTATAGGTAAAATTTCAGCGACACACCTTAATTATACATGGGTTCTATTATCTCCCTAAACTATTTTAAAGTGTAATAAATACATCCTTTAGTATTGAGGTGGTACATATCGTGTGTTCACTCTTTTAAAAGCAAGTGAGAGGCAAAAACATTAAAAAAAATCTTATTATATTAGACACATGTCCTTTTTTAATTGGACATCTTACAATTAGCTAGTACACATAATTATTACCATTAAAATTTATACATATTTAATTATTTTTCTTTCTTTCTTTGTAAAATTTATTTCCCTCCTCACTTTTATTTTTTTTCTTTCATTAATTTCTTGTCTTTTTACTTTTACTTAATTTGAAAAAATACGTATATATTTTTTTAAAATAATGATTCTTTTAAAAAGTGATTTTTATTTTTTGTATTTTTTAAAGTTTAATTTTCTTTATTCTTTTGGTATTAGTTCAAAATTAACATATTTAATTACAAGGCATTTGGAATTAAATCCAAAGGAAAGACAAAGAAAATAAAAAGAATAAATAAAAGTAATAGAAAAAAAATAAAAGAAGGTAAAAAAAATTAAAAAATTAAGTGTATTTGAGCAAAGTTTAAATTCAAGGCAAAGAAAATATAAAAAATAGATTCTTTTAGAAAATTTTAAATACAAGAAAAATAAAAATATTTTTTTTTATGTGTATTGACTTATTTTAAATACAAGGCAAAGAAAATAAGAAGAAGTTTTTTTTTTAAAAAAAATATTTAAAAAAATTGAAAAAAATCCATTTATACATGTGGCAGCGCGTGTATATCACCACAACTAATTGTATTGGGTTATGATTTCACGTCAGCACATAAGGTGCAAAGAAATACAGAAAAAAAAGTTTAGGGGAGGTAATAGGACCCCTGTATAGTTAAGGTGTGTCGCTGAGATTTCAACTATAGTTTAGGATGATACTTATGCATTATCTCTTTCCAAAAATCATTCTTGTAAAAGTTTTTAAAATTAGTTAATAAAGAATAACACACTTGAACTGTTACTCCTGAGTGATAATGCTTTTATAGTATCTTTTAACATATTTTCACACATTCAAATCAATATGAAAGAAATCGACATATCAAGAAATCGATTATATGAGCAACTTTACACAATTATAAGTTTAATATTTTGAATCTCAAAATTTTAAAAGTGGTCAAAAATTGTCTCAAGGATCATATACCTTCTACATCTTGGGGCGTGAGTCATGATATATATAGTATGAAAGTTTTTAGATTTTTCAGACAATCAATTTTCAAGCGAACTGCAAACCGGACTTGTTATTTAATCATCATTAAAGTATTTGTGTCTAAATAGCAACAAATTCATACACGAATAATAAAAAATCTTTTCTTCAATAAATTTGTTAATGTTCGATATCAGCGACAACTTGATTGGCATTTTCAAAGTAAAGTAATCGAATTATGAGATTATTAATACTTATTAAGTCTCAAATCACATTTAAGTCCTATTCACACAGATTCTGCAACTTTGATATTTATCTTTTGTGCTTAGATTTATTAGAAATTATTTTTTACGAAAAAGGGTCATATATACCCTTGAACTATGGTAAATGGTTTATATATACCCTCCGTTATACTTTCAGGTTATATTTACCCCTATCGTTATAGTTTGAGTCTATATATACCTTTATCATTAACAGCAAGCCACGTGTCATCCTTCCATTTGCTAAACCCATCCCTTTATAATTTATATTCAAATTTAATTATTTACCCAATCAACCCATAAATTCGACCCACTAACCCGACCCACCCACTAAAAATCCCTCAACCTCGACATTCATCCTCTTCTCCTCCATTAGCGATTCTAAAACATCCAGAGCCATGTATCACAACATCCACACATTAATTTCTGTCCATTCACCCTTAACTTGTAAAATTTCTTATCCAAAAGTACATGGTGTAATAAAATTGTAAAATCTGGATAGTATTTAAGTAAGTTTACAGACAACTTTTGTTGCAGGTGATGCCCGTGAAAATTGTTTTAGCTCTGCGAGTAACTAGAGTCTTGTTTTGGGAGCTACTAGTCCAGGCTTAATTTGTATGGTAGAGAAGTTGTCCGATATACCTTGGCTCAAAAAAAGAAGTTACTCGGAGAAGGATAGCAAGAAAAAGATCAAATTACTTACTACTAATTAAGATCAAAATCAACTCCTTATGCTGTCATTTCTCCGATCATTTTCTTTTAAACTAAAAGATTTTTTTTTCAATCCCTTTATTGTGACAGAAAGAAACATCATTTTTCTTCTCAAGTGCAACCCCGCCCCTACTGTTTGCCTAGATAAACCATTTACCTTGACATGCTCTTCTTGCAGGATATGCACGTGTTTGGTTTGAGGCCACTTACAGATGAACACCTTAACCCTCTCTTTCCAGCGATGAATGTCGTGGTAAAAGAGAGAGAAGAGGTTGAGGGATTTTTATTGGGTGAGTCGGGTTTGTGGGTCGGGTTTACGTATTGGTTGGACAAATAATTAAATTTGGGTATAAATTATAAGCGGATGGGTTTAACAAATGGAAGGATGACATGTGACATGCTGTTAATGATAAGGATATATATAAACCCAAACTATAACAGTAGGGGTAAATATAACCTGAAAGTCTAACGGAGGGCATATATAAACCATTTACCATAGTTCAGGGCTATATATAACCCTTTTCCGTAATTTTTATGGCCGACTCCATTTTATTTGTATTTTAAATTTTTCTCAAAAAGAAAAAGTCACCTAATCGAACAACTTAAACATGCAATATTTTCGGACAACACTAGTTTGCTCACTTAGATCTCAATAATAATAATTTTGTAGGAGACATTACCTAATTGACAACCATTTTGAGTTGAACATCTTCTTCTTAAAATGAAATCAATTTATAAGTGAAATTTCAAATCACAAATAATGTCTATAAAATTTAAAAATTGATTGACTTGTCTCGTAATATGTTTGTGGTTCACTCCCTGACTGCTTGAGTAACATAAGTTAGCCTATAGATAGATGGCTTCTCAAAATAAAAGACATATATAGTTTCACTTTCCGTAACTTGGATCATTGAATTATTTTTTTTGATAAATTATCTTGGTTATCTTGCTTTTGTTACTGATGCTAAAAAATTTAAGATCGATTTAAAGTAGAATTTATAACAAAATATTTTTTCCTTAATTAAAAATAATATTTACATGTTTGGAATTGATCTTTCATCGAATCAATAAGTGGTGAAATTAAACTCCTATTAAGTTTGACATACACGTTTTAAATCTTTCGCATGACAACTTCTTTTTTTTTTTTTTTTTTTTTTTTTTTTTTTTTTCAACAATGTGAATATTACCATTAACCAACAAAAATCGCGAACAAACTAAAGAGCACTTAGGCCACCTCCCCCTTCTAGGAAGGTTGAGAAGTAGACTTGAGCCTCCTGATAATCAAAAACAAAACAGCCACAACTAGAACAACTATCTAATTACAAAAATTTCAGCCAAAAACTTCTACATCTAAGGGCTTTCTTTGTGCCTCTATACATTTCAATCCTCTCAACTACGTCACATGTACTCTGCCCAACTATATCAGTATATAGTATCTGCTTTCCTTTGAAAATTTTCCAGTTTCGAGCCTTCCAAATATAATAGACCATAGCTCCCCATAGAGCAGCTGCTATCTCCTTTCTAAACTTCGACCAGTGCTTCCTTTTAATCAGCTCCAAACATTTCCTAGGATTTCCCATAGGCAATGTGGAGTTTGACCAAAGTGCAATTGCAGTCCTAACCTTTTCAGCATACGAGCAGTCGACAAACAAATGTTGACTAGTCTCCAGGGCATTCACTTGACAAAGACAACAGTTTGGATTCCCTACATGTATGTTCATTTGTATCAATCTGTCCTTAGTCAATAGCCTGTTCTGAACAGCAAGCCACATGATAAATCTGTGTTTAGGAAGGGAGACAGAGTTCCATACTAAGTCAGCAACTTCAAATTTTTCTCGAGAACCGATTAAATCAAGGTAACCACGAGTAATGGAATACTGCCCACTAGTAGTAAGGGTGAACTGACCCTGAACATACCAGTGCTTCATGATATCCTTCAAGGAATTTATTTTCCTCCAATACCAGCTACTATCAACTGGAGCTTTATGTGTCCAGATAGTGTCAGCTTTAATATATATTCCATGAACCCACCTCAACCACAAAGACTCTTTATTTACAGCTAATTGCCACAGCAGCTTTCCAATGGATGCTAAATTCCATTGCTCACACCCCTTAATATTCAATCCACCTTGCTTTTTCGGGAAACAAACTCTGTCCCATGCTACCAGTGCCGGCTTCCTTTGACCTTCTTTTCCTCCCCACAAAAACTCTCTACATTTTCTATCCACCTCTTTGACAATGCTTTGAGGAAGAATAACCACTGAGCCCCAAAAGTTGTGAATGGAAAACAAGACAGCCACTACAATTTGCAACCTCCCTGCATATGAAAGTTGCTTAGCATAAGTGCTTTTAATCCGAGCTGTTATCTTATCCACCAGTTGGAAACAATCCAGTTTGCTCCATTTCTTAGATGACAAAGGAAGCCCCAAATATTTAATGGGAAGGCTGCCCTGTATAAATCCCGTGATCTCCAAGAGCTCCTGCTTCACTTGATCAGTCATCCCTGCTAAGAATAAACTTGACTTCTCCATATTAGCCACAAGGCCAGTGGTTGAACTGAAATGCAACAGTCCTTCCATAACTCTAGTTACTGATT
Organism: Jaltomata sinuosa; assembly: GCA_003996215.1. Lineage (NCBI taxonomy): Eukaryota > Viridiplantae > Streptophyta > Magnoliopsida > Solanales > Solanaceae > Jaltomata > Jaltomata sinuosa. Next base: position 8,026 of record QJPP01003742.1, read on the forward strand.
TGGCATCCCCTTTACAGAAGATCATAAGATCATCCGCAAATATAAGGTGATTCAACCTCAACTCCTTGCACATGGGATGGAACTGGAAATATGGCAAATGACCCATGCTATTAAGTATCCTTGAAAGATACTCCATTACCAACACAAACAAAAGAGGAGATGCAGGATCTCCTTGTCTCAATCCTCTTTTGCCTTCAAAATAACCATAACCTTCCCCATTGAGCTTTACAGTAAACTTAGGAGATGTGACACAAGCCATAACTAGCTGGATGAATCTCGGAGGGAATCCAAAACCAACCAAAGCTTCATCAAGGAACTCCCAACTCACCATATCATAAGCTTTCCTTAGGTCTATTTTCATAAGACACCTTGGAGAGGTCTTTCTACTATAATGTCGCAAAAGATCATGACATATCAGGATATTATGTACCATGGACCTCCCTGGTATAAAGGCAACCTGATTGTCTGCTACTATATAGCTCACAGCATCTCTTAATCTTGTACAAATCATCTTTGAAATACATTTATAGAGGACATTGCAACACGCAATGGGCCTAAATTGGCTAGCCAATTCAGGAGCCTCCACTTTTGGAATTAAGGCAATATTTGTAGCATTCACTTGTCTCAATAGCTTGCTATTTTCAAAGAATTCTAGCACAGCTTCTGTTATATCATCACCAACAATATCCCAGGCAGATTTAAAAAAACCACTACTGTACCCATCAGGCCCTGGGCTCTTCATCTTGTCAATCTGAAACATAGCTTTCTTCACATCACCAGCAGTAAAGGGATTAAGTAGTAGCATTTGTTGACCTACCCTTAATATAGGCCCATTCAGCAGTATGGCCTCCTTTGCATTCACCCTACCAGTGGCTTTCTTTCCCAACAACTCCTTATAGTAGTTCACAAAGATTTGAGCTATAATATCTGGATCATTCTGCCAACAACCTCTCTCATCCTTCAACTGAGTAGTAGCTAATTTTAACCTCCTGTGTTTGATCACTGAAAAAAAATATCTGGTATTATCATCACCCAATCTCAACCAATTTACCTTGCTCTGTTGTTGCAGGTACATTTCTGTTAGATAAGACTGTTGCTTATATACAGCATGTATCTCCCTTTCCTCCTTTTGCAGTTCTAAACTTAGTGGCTGAGTTTGTAATTTTAGCTGAGCCTGCTTTAGGTTCTCTCTGCTTTGAGCAACCTCCTGCATAATAGTACTCAACTGCTTAGTGCCCAGGGTCTTCAATGTCTTCTTCAGCAACTTCAACCTCTTGACCACTTTCAACATCTTACAACCTTGAATGTCTATATCCCATCCTTCTCTCACCATTTCCTGAAACTGTGGCATTTCACCCCACATATTACAGTACTTGAAAGACCTACATCTCTTCTTTTTTATCATCCCCACTAACCGAATGGACTCTCTCTCTCGGTGCACGTTAATCTAACGTGCGCCCTCCATGGGAAGGAGAACTCGAGCTCCATCGGTGAAGGCAAAAGAAGCGGCAGGCTACGCAGCAACTCAACGAGGGAAGAAAGGAATTCGATTGACTTCGCCGAACTCACAGATCCATGGAACAGTAATATCGACTATGCCAATGGGAGACTCCAATTCGCAAGCTAAATTGAAAGAGAAAATGACTACGCCTTTAAATTCTAGATCTATGGAGGGGGTTTGTGTGCCAGAAAGTGCTAATGCGCTGAAAAACCAGCAAACTGCAGCCCAGGTAATATGGGAAGGCCTAGGCCCGACCTCAAGCGAGAAGCAGGGTTCATCCAGTGGTTCTAAAGTGTCCTGGGCAGATGAAGCCGAGGAGATGCTGCCGAATTTCGAGAAGAAAACTTCGATTTGGGACAATTTTGACATTGGGAAGGTGGTAAATGCTGGTTTCAAGCTGGAATATGTTGCTCCAGCAATTCATGGTGAGACCACGTATGTAGAGATTGAGGTTGATGATATTAGCTCTGAGATAGAGTTTTGGAAGAACTCAGTGGTGTGCTATGTATTGGGTGCCCACCCTCCTTTCGAAGTAATCAAGGGATTTGTCCAACGAATTTGGGCAAAGCATGGTATCAATAAGATAGTTATGTTAAAAAATGGAGTAGTGATGGTTCGATTTGACTCTGCTGTAGGGATGAACGAAGTTATCCAGGTAGGGATTTATCATTTTGATAGCAAACCTTTCATTGTTAAGGCTTGGTCACCTGATATGGATTTTACTAGGGAGGAGCTCCACACTGTTCCCATTTGGATTAAATTTCCAGGTCTGGATTTTAAATATTGGAGTCCTAAAGGGCTGAGTAAGTTAGGGAGTTTGATTGGTAAACCCTTGATGGTGGATCAGAATACAGAAAGGAAAGCTGGTCTAAATTTTGCCAGACTAATGGTGGAGGTTGACATGGACGCTAATCTACCTGAAACTATCAGGTTTAAATCAGAAAGGGGGCAGGTGATTGAGCAAAAGGTAATCTATGAATGGAAGCCTACCCTTTGCAAGCATTGTAAGAAGTATGGGCATTTAGAAGCTATTTGTAGGAAGAAAATGGCAACAAAGCTAGTGCCTAAGCCAATCCCTCAGGCATCTGAGATAGAGCAAGGTCAACCAGGTACTCCACTAGGTACTCTGGCTAAGGGAACATGGGAGTTGAGCAGAGATGGAAGTACTAAACCACAAGTAGATGTTCAAGCTAGTCGTAACAAGCTGACTGCAGGGGCAGCTAATGGAGTTGGTAATGTGCACAACAAGGAGGGAGTTACTCTCCCAGGAGATGCAGAAGGGTGGATCACACCAAAAAAGACAGCTCATAGGAACCACCCCAAAGGTGTGCAAAGTGTTGTTATGCAAGGAGGTAATAGTGGTGTAAGTGCTGAAAATGGGGAGAGTCAAACCATTCCAAGTGGTGGGAATGGCTAGTCTCCTAAGTTGGAATGTAAGAGGCCTCAATGGGCCAAATAAGCAGAAGGAGGTTAAGCTCCTTTGCAATGAAGAAAGGGTAGGTTTGATAGGCCTACTGGAAACAAAACTAAAGAGGAACAAAGTGGATCAGGTTGGTGGGAATATGTTTGGAGGCTGGCATACTATACATAATCTAGATCACCATTACAATGGGAGAATTATGATATGTTGGAGACCGGACTACTATAGAGTAGTACCAATTCATATGAGTGCTCAGGAGATCACCTGTGAAGTGGAGCTCATACCACTCAAGTTAGCATTCTTAGTATCTTTTGTTTATGCATTCAATACTAGGGAGGAGAGGAAACCTTTATGGACCACTTTGGTAGAAATACATAGATCTCATAAAAAACCTTGGTTGCTTCTTGGTGATTTTAATTCCATTCTTCACCCTGAGGACAGGCTTGGAGGTAACCCGGTAGCAATGACTGAGGTGATGGATTTTGCTAATTGTTTGGAGGAGTGTGGATTGATTGTATTGCCTCACCTAGGTAATAAATACACATGGAATGACAAGGGGACTGATGAGAGAGTATACTCCAAGATAGATTGGGCTTTGATCAATGATGAATGGTTGACTGTTATGCCTCCAAGTAAGTCGATCTTCTTGCCAGAAGGCATTAGTGACAACTTCATTAGAGCAAATTCCAAACTGAAAACATTCTTCAATTTGTATGAAATTGAATGCATAAATATCTCCTGCAATAATTTAAGTGGCAGAATACATGATAAGTTCCGAGAGCTCCGTTCATTGATGGTCTTCAATATAATACACAATAATTTATTAATCATTATTTCTAACTTTTTTTCTTTGTGAACCATAATTGGATCAGTACTCGGTCAGAACACTCTTTTCATGAAATGAAGAAGATGACTTGATAGAGATATGAAGATATTTTAGATAATCTTTTCAGTAACTTATTCAATTCTTTTCTTCCGGTCATTATTGCTTTCTGTATAAATTATTTTTAAAAAAATATAATTTTTTTTGTAGCAAATTTATACTCTCGTGCTACTATTTTGTGGTGGATAAATTCACTATTTTTAAGAGGTAATAATTTCATGAGCTTATAAATATATTATGTAAATTTCATGTAAAAGTATTAACAACATTTTTATCAGTCCATGATTAAGAGATAGGTAGTTTGACTTTAACTGATCTGGGCTAGTGGTGCTTCATAGTCCAACGGTTCCTTTTGACTGAACTATCAGTACGAGACAAGTTTGAAACATCGCCTGAGCGTAAACTAATTTATTCAGACACAGTTACAAGCTTGCTAAAGTTATTTTAGACGAATGTAAATTTCCAAAATCCGATGTTATAGGCTCAAGCTGGGATCAGCAAGATTTTGTAAACAAATGGCCCATGTTATTTCATTTGGACTTTTGTCTACTTCAATATATACTTGGATGACCCACCACCATTGTCCAACTACCCACCCCTCAAAATACCCTGTGATGTCTCTTTCAAAGTTCCAATCTCTTTCAAAACAAAGATTTTGATATTTCAGGGGTGGGAGTTAGGTACTGGAAGGGGTTGTTTTAGTTCTCTGCGGGGGCAAATTACATTGTGTATATAGTAAATGTGAGGTCCCTTAGTTAGCTTCTTTGCACGTTCACTAATTTCTATTTTGAATCTCTTTAATGAAAAATCTAATTTCGCCACCACCTATGATATTTATTGCTTATAAGACAACAATCAAGTCTTTCTTTAATAGTAGGGAAATTGGCTAATTTCAAAAATCTTGATGCATTTTTGGAAGGTCTTACACGCACTACTAAAAATAGAGATTTTTTTTACCACAAATCAATGAAAATTTTGTGTTATAAAACATGATTTTTCTCATCAAATCAGCTCATTGAAAAAACACATGGTGAAATACAGATTCTCGCTGAGATCTGGGAAGCTTCCGAAGTTTTTCGTGTGAAGCACTACTATTTTTTATTTTTCTCACGAATTCAATCTAAATATTTGCAGGAATAATCACTGAACATTTTTCAGTAGAAAATTTCAATAGAAAAATAGTGACTTTTTAATAGTGACGGATATGACAATATTTTCAGAAAGTCCGAGAGACATAGCTAGTTAGCATGGTGGAATTACCTGATTGTTGTATACTTCCTCTTTTTCTATTATATAGAAGCGGCCAAAAGCAGGTGAAGGTCGACATGTCTGCTTCTGGCCGAGGATATTTTGATAATTTTTCTTCTTAAAATTTATTATATATTTAAAAATTATGTAAAAAATATTATAAATTAAAATAATTAACACTTAAAAAATTTAAAAGACATATCAAAAATTTGATTGATTTTCAGAATTCTATGAGTGACATATAAATTGGGACATAACATATATTATTTGAAATGACGTAAAAAGTATTAGTACGTAGTTCCACAGGCGAAAAGCAAGAGTAAACTTCACTGATTTTTAACGGCTGACCTGATATAAGGGTAAGCTAATAGTGAATAACCTTTTCTTTCCTGCCTCATCACAATAATTAACAACTTAAAATATTAAATATAAAAAATTTAGTTGGTTCTCCAAATTTTATCAATACCGCATAAATTGTGACAGAGTAACATATATCAGTTGAAAATTACGTAAAAAATACTATAAATCACAATATTTAACAACTTAAAATATCTAAAAACTATATAAAAAATCTGATCGACTCTCCAAATTTCATCAATGTCAAATAAATTGAGACAGAGAATAAGATATATTATCTGAAATTATGTAAAAAGTATTATAAATCACGATAATTAACAACTAAAAATATTTTAAAAATCATATAGAAAATTTGATCAACTCCAAATGTAATCTGTGTCACATAAATTTAGATAAAAAAAACTATAAAGTAGTATATATTGGGCACGGGCACTTGTGAGTATTAGGAGGAATATTAACAGTAAAAAGGCTCAAATATGTCATCGAACTATTAGAAATGACTCATCTATGTTATCCGTTAAAAGTTTGGCTCATTTATGTCACTGTCGTTAAAAGTCTGGCTCATCTATGCCACTGCCGTTATAAAAAAGATTTATTAGTGCCATCATTTTTCAACTATGGTTTTGCAAAATTATTTTTTTCCACATGGCCTCTTATTAAAAGTCCGCATCACCTAATCTAAATTAACCAATATTACTTAAAATCAAAATTAAGAGTCAGGCCCATTACAATAAAAATCGATCCACACCGTTAAAATAAAAATTGAACCCATTAATTGGGTATGGTGTGGGCCGGGTTCTATTTTATTGGGTCCAATTTTTAATTTTGATTTTAAGTAATATTAGTTGATTTGAATTTGGTGACGTGGACCTCTAATAAGAAGTTACGTGACAAAAATGATTTTGCAAAACCATCATTGAAAAATAATGGCACGAATGAACCTTTTCTATAACGGCAGTGACATAGATGAACCCAAACTTTTAACAGATGACATAAATAAGCCATTTCTAATAGTTTAATGGCATATTTGAGCCTTTTCCCAAAATGTGTAAACACAATCCAACAAGTTTTTTCTATGTACCTAGTCAATGAGATTTTTTGAGAATGTATTTTATCAATCATGCATCAAGTTTATAGAAAAAAAATAAGAAGTTTGTGTCTGTAAATAAAGTCACAAAGGCAGAAGTTTTTCACTCGAGGTTAGGTACTCAGTATCAGTGTGAGGTCCTGATCAATATGTATTTGTATCACAAAGAAAAAAATATTTTCTATCAGAATTTTTATCGTACCAAAGCTCGAACCATCGAACGTGAATCCTCTATGGAGCATCCTATTTATACAAAGAAGAATTGTACTATTTCTAATTACAGACACTTTTAAAACCATAATTCTTTTTAATAATTTTTTATGTAATTTCAAAATGTGTAAACTTTACTATAAATAAATGAAAAAAATAGTGTGTAAAATCTGAATTACAACAAAAGAAATTAGACAAGTTCTCTTACCTAAATCCTATTATGAACATTTCATTTGTTTTACTTTGAAAAGTTGAAAAAACAATTAGGACATGTTTGGAAAGTCACGTGGGAATTAAATTTATAATTGGGTGTAATTACATAGCTTGATATGTCTGGAAATTCATCTGGTAATTGCATTTGAGTGTAATTGGGTGTAATTGGGAGGGAGTAATTACACTCTCCAATTCTCAGGGAGAAGGTGCAAATTGCTGGTAATTACATGGTGTAATTACAAGGTTATTTTCAATTTTTTTCTTTTTTGTTTTTATTTCAATTTGTATACATTTTAATTTATTTTTATTTTACATTATTTATATTTCATTTTCTTGCTTCTCATTTCCAAAATTTTACTTCTTATGATTTCATGCAATTGCTCATATTATTTATTTATTTATTTATTTTTAAATATATTTTCTTCATTTATAAGCATAACTATGTTAGTGTTCAAATTTTTGAATTAAAGTAGAATTCATTGTTGAATAAGGTAATAAACTTATGTTTTTCTTTCCTTTTGAATTATATTTATTTAATTTATGTTGAAATTTGACGTAAGAGTATTATGTTTAACTTCTGTTTTTTTTTTAATTTATGTTATACTTTCGGTTCCAATTTATTTACTTTAGTAGTATTGACTTGTTATTTCACATTGCATACCATTTATTTTTCAGTTAGAATTGACATATTATTTTTTTGTCAAAGGTTGGAATTTTTTTATGACATTATATATTTATAATATTAATCTTTTTGTCAAACATGCATTTCATGATGTTCTTAAAAGTCACGTACTCTTAGTTTTCATGATTAATTAAATTAAAATATAATAATTTGAATATATATATATATATATATATATATCAATTATTTTTTATAATTTAAGTTAAAAATATATGTTTATTAATTAATATATTTTCAAGAAACAATATATATCGTAAATACCCTATTTAATATCATTTATAAAGGTCCTTATCTGTCAAATATTAATTTTTAATGGTATAACTTTTATTTAAAATTTTAATATAACTATGTAATTACATTTGAGCAACCAAACAATACACTTATAATTATACTGTAATTATATTGTGGCAAACAAATAGATCATGATAATTGCTATACTGTGTAATTACTAGACGAATAATAATTACACCAATTCTAATTATCAGGTGACTTTCCAAATAGACCTTTAAAGAAATGTAGTAGGACTAGCAAGGGACATAATTCATTTTCCTTTAACAAAAAATTTTGGGTGTCAAATATTGAGTTAATGCCTTAATGGTAAAAAATGATTACGAGTTTTATATTTTAACTATCAGTTAGTTCTCTTTTTCTATTTAAACTATCATCTTATTCAAGTAAGAAAGAAAACAATTAATAGTTTGCTAAAAAAAATATAGTTCACGTGTGTGTTTTCTTACCATTATCTCAATATTAGATGACATAAATATGAATTTGTCAGACTAGTAAATTTCAAATATCATAGGTTAAATTTGAAAATAATAATAATCAGGAAATAGAAATATTGGGTGGAATTATATTACTCCCTCCATTCCAAAATACTTGTCACGATTTCCTTTTTGAGAGTCAAACAATATAAATTTTTATTAATATTTTAAGATGTATTTTTTCATCATATTGATATGAGAAAAATTACAACTTATAGTATTTTCTATATAGTTTTTGAATATTCAAATTTTAAATTAGTTAAACTTATAATTCTCGAAAAGCGAAACATGACAACTATTTTATAACGGTGGGAGTATTGAGTAATAGTGTTGGGGAACTTCAATTTCTGTGTGTTTTAGCTACTGAGTATTGGGGTATCTTTCTACTAATACTGGTTCTTGATTTCATTAATTTTGTTAAATATTCTGCAATGGGTACACAAATTATATGAATTTGAGTCTGTTTTTCATGGACCCAAATGGTTTCTTCAGTTGTTTCAGCTGATTTTAAAGGGAAATCCACCTTGATTGATTGATTGTGCTATCTCAATTTTTGTTGTTTATATATGAAAAAGTTACCCTTATTTCATTTCTTTGATAAAGAAGACAGTAGTGTTTTTTTAAATTTTTTTATAACTATGATATCTGGACCCTCTTGTATGCACCTCAATTAATTTCACGGGATACCTGTTACCTCCCCTCAATCACAGGTACCAGCTAACTCTATCCACAAGCTAGTCTAGGATAGATGTGAAGAGAAATCATCTATTGATTGTGCTATCTCAATTTTTATTTTTATTTTTGTTTTTAATGAAAAGGGAAAACGGGAAAGGGGATTACAAAGTAGGAAATTGAACCCTAACATGTGAAAATTCAAGAGCTGATCAACTGAGCTACTAAAATTCTCTAGTTCTTGTTGTTTGTATATGAAAAAGTTACCCTTTTTATTTTTATTTATTTGATAAAGAAGACAATAGTGTATTTACATATGCTTGTTTGGTTGATTGGTCTATGTATATGTTGGAAAATATGAATAATAAACATCGGACTGGAGGTTTAAAACACGCACAAAACGCTTTTCTAAAAATGATATTTGCTTCCTCTCCTCTGCGAGATTGCTATGGAATTGAACGCAAATAGTTTTAGTGGATATGACAAGCCTATAGATTTCTGCACTAAGCAAATAGTGAAGAAAATCCTATCGGAAAGCAAGAAGTTTGGAACTTGATATTTTGGGGAAGAAAGAGTATTTTTGCAGAAGGTTGAGAAGAAAGAAAAGTTACTCTGCAAAGTAACGTTAGATTTGTTTAAATAGAAATAGTAGAAAACTTTTCATAAAAGACACATCCTTTCACTAAAAGACACATACTTTTAATAAAAGACACATCCTTTCATTTAACTTTTAAATTAAAATATTAATTATTTTATTTAAACAATTACTAACAGTATCTTCATCTAGAGGCGGAGCTAAGAAAGGTAAGGGTGTTCAATTGCATTCTTTCGTTGAAAATTGTACTGTACAAATAAGGAAAACATTTTTTTTGTTATATATAATTATTGAATCCCCTCAACACAGTGACAAATCCAAAATTTAAACTTTATGGTTTCAAATTCAAAACTCTATCGCACACTCCATATCAAATTCTCTTCTAACATTCAATCAGAGTTTGCATCATAGAAGTCGTTGGGGTAAGGTGCATGGAGACGCATTGTGTGGCAACTGAAAGCAGTGCATCCAAGCTTTCCGTCTGTACTCGTTCACAATGTGGATCAACTATCTCCCATTGTCTACTCTCAGTAGCTAGAAAATTCAGTTGCATTATGGATATAAGACTTGAAAACGAATGTGATAACTCGAAAAGCCAGGTTTACAAAATGCAGGTCCTACACCGGCCTTCGACAGATAACTTCTAGTAATAGAGTTCTTTCTTTTTTTTTCTTTTTGTGGGAGGGGGGACATTGCCCATTAGGAAATAGGCAACTCTTTTTGTTTGCTTTTGATATGCAGAAAATAGAAGTTCGTAACATAAATGGAAATTAAATATCTAGTAGAAGCTCTGAAATAGTTTTTATTTCGTATTATTTAATCAACTACAATCTTTATACACGTAAAGAAATTATATCTCTGCTTTGTGGTTCACAGCTTCAAATAATGATAGTGTGATGATTCAATTTTTTAATTTCCTAGTACAAAAATATTTTTTGAATATTATTTTTTAACTCCAAATAACCTTTATCTTGACAGTATATGGTCACAAACAATTTGGTTTTTAAATAATTCAAGTTAGCTTACTCTTCAATGCAATGTCTGGACTCTGAAGAAAGAGAGCATAAATTTGAATAAACTCAGGCAACAAGAAATTAGTGGGGTATAACATACCCAACCACTAATTAGTGGCACAATAATACCGAGATGCACGTGTGACGCATGAAATGCACGTGTGGTGCACGAGATGCACGTGCGGTGCACAAGATGCACGTGCGGTGCACAAGATGCATGTGCGGTGCACGAGATACACGTGCAATGCGTCCTAGCTCTCAACAAACTGTTTGTTGGCCAAATCGGGTATGTATCCATGCAGCATTTTCAGCCCTTGCCCATCCAAATTGGGCGATTCGTTAATGTCTTTGGTATTTCTCTCCAGCGAATCCGATTTCTTCAAAAATGGTAACAAGATCAAATTCGACGTGAATCTTTGCCTCCTCATATCGAGTGAGACATTGATGGAGTTTGTGTCCTTCTCGGTAGAACAATGGGGTTCAATTACTCACACAAACAACCTTAATTTCATCCGTCCATTCAAATTTCAAAATTTTGCATTGTATTCAAACTAGAACCTTAGCCATTTTGGGGTTCTATAAATTGACCCCATTCCGTCACTTTTTTGGACATCCCTTCAAGTTCTTATTAAAATTATGATTCCTTTCTTTATTTTATTGTTGTATATTAAATTCCATTGGCCAGAGGTCAGAGTCTTCTTCCTTATCTTAGTATTATATTATTATTTCTTTTATGTGAAGCTTAAATTTCGTTTAGTTTGCATTTTATTAGTTTCTGCTTTATCATTTCTATTCTGTTAAGCTTAAATTTCATTTAGTTTGCGTTTTATTATTAGTTTCTGCTTTATCATTTCTTTTCCAGTTAAGCTTAAAATTCGCGTAGTTTTCATTTTATTAATTTCTGCTTGCTATCTGCTTTCTGTGTGAAAGCATGATCATCTTCTGGTTTCAAAAATGCATGGCTTTTGGGGTCATAAATGCATGGCTTTTAGTTATTTTGCTTTAACTAAAGACATTCATTTTCCTTTTCTTTTTTCCTATCCAATGTCTTGATATTCATTTTTGGGGTGAGATAATTGGAATTTATATCGAGAACTTTGGTTAAAGATGAATGACTATCGACTATCCTATTACATAGGGGTGAATCTAGTCTTTTAGGTGCGGCGATTCATTTGAATCCTTACATTTTTAGACTAGACTTAGGTTTATATACTTGAATTGCAGAAAATATTGAATTATGAACCTAGAACTCAAACAATTATAAATAGTTTCAGATGATTGATACTATTTTATTATAGTCAATTATTATGCATGGACCTCTCAAAAAGTATCTCCCTTTGTTTCTTATGTCTCATATGTCACGACCAAACCTCTACCTTTTCAAGTCAATTGACCAACTGATGTGATTCTAGGTACAAGAAATCACAATGAAATACATAATATAAGATAACAAGGATATGATTAAGAAATAGAAAGAAAGGAAAGAGATTTAGAAGAAAGAAAGGATTATCTAGCAATTAAAAATACTAATTACTAGAATAAATTCAAGGGAGAAATAGAAATGAACAAAAAATTCTTTCTCTATTCTCAAAGTTGGCTAACCCTAAAATGAACACTTAAAGACTATTTATACTAGTCTTGTAAAACTAGCTAAATTACAAAAATAACCATATTATTAAAATAGCCACTTAAGTATATTGATGGCCTTGAAGTCTTCCTCCCATGCTTTCTTTAAGTCCTTCAAGCTTATGATGGTTGAAAGAATGCTCCAAATTCCTTGATGACATTTATGATTGTAATCACTTCCTTCATAAATCCATTTGAGCATGTTATAAACTTTAAAAGATCTTTTAATAAATCTTTCATGGCACTTTAAGCTCTTCGTGGATGATTGAAAGCTTTCATATCCAAGATAGTCCACACCTTCACTTTTGATATCAATCTTGCTATCTTGATTTGCATCATTCTCCCCTTCTTGAAAAGAATTCATCCTCGAATTCAAGCCTTGCAAAATAAAGAAGGGAACAACAACTAGACAAAGATTATCATGTCCCTTCAAAGTAGTGCCAATGCAACAAGAAAAATCACCGGGATCAAAAACAAACTTTAATCCCCTAACAATATCAAGAATCACAATAAGCATCCCCAAAAATACCAATAAGATATCATCATTCAAAAATAGAATCAAATTAAGCTCTTTAATTAGATCATGTCAATTTTTAAATGACTTATCATCACATTTTAGAAAAGAAGTATTGACATAATTCAACAAGAATGTATCTTCAAAATGTGGAGTAGAACAAGTAAAGAAATTAATACTCATGCTAGCATCAATTACTTCACTTTCATTTGTAGGCTCATTATTATCTTCTCACATTTTATCCCATAGTGAATTACCATATACCTTGTAGCCTTCAAATGTTCCTATACCATCAACTTCACCAAACATATACTATGTTCATCATTATAAATGGTCATGTTATCTTCAAATAAAACATTATCTTTAAAGAGAGAAAAATTAATATTCAATGAAGAATCCAAGCATCTAATTCACTCTAAAAAAAATAAATGTCCTCTTTCACAAGATTATCCATGATATGATCTTTATGAGTGAAACAAGATATAGGATCAACAAAACTATGCACATCAAAGAGTCACTTGTTTGGACTTCAAACTCATTAATTCTCACATCATTAGTTGAGAACAATTTAAGCTCACAAGAATCAACAAGTTTGGTCTTATACTTTAACTCAACTAGTGGAGTAAAGTCAAGATGCAATAAGTCATCACTACCTTTAACATGATTCACTTCACCATCAACATCATGAATTTTATCAAATAAAATCAAAGTAGAATCAAAAATTTCATTTTCATCTTTATCAAACAAAGGTGGAGTGTCATATTCAAATTCCTCATTCTTTCTAAAATAACCAACTATATTTTCAATATTAACTTGAGGTTCACTAAATAATTCACAAGTCCACTCAACTAGTGACACATCAACATAAGCAAGTCGGCTATCACAAATAATTTCAAAAGAATCACATTTCTTAAATTCATGCTTATCATGGAGGGACTTCTCAATACCACCATCAATAATAAGAGCATTCTTTTTACATAAGGATTATTCATAATCCACAACATCACATGTAATAAAAAAATCTCTTTTTAATCCTCCAAATTCATCACAAGTGTGAACACTAGTTGTTAACACATTAAAATCAAACGAATTATCATAATGGTTTTCACAAGTAACTTCAACTAGTGCTTGACTAAAACATTCAACATTACTTTTATCACAAAGAAAAGAATTATTTTGCTTAAAAGAAAAATAACTTTCACCTAAACTAAAACCTCCATCAAAATTATTTGAAGGAAATAAAGTCTTAGAGTGAGTCATTTTACCTTGAAAAGCTCCTAAAATTCCTTCTTTACCTTTGTACTTATCATTGAAGCTCATTTTAACACTTGAAGATGTAGTGGGTGACTCAATCAACTCTTGAATCTTCAATGATAGAAGACTTTTCATTGTTATTTTCTTCATGTCTTCATTTTTAAGCGCACCTACAAAAGAGACATTGCAACTAGGAAAAGAAGAATTAGCATTAGACCTAAAACAAGAAGCAAGCTCTCTCAAACTTTTTTTTTCTTCACTTCTCTCAATTTTCTTTTCCTCTTTCTTTTTATTTTCTCATTTTCAAATGCTTCTCTCTTTTCTTGTGGCAACACACTTACTATCCTCTACTCAAGCTCTCCTTTTTTCACTCTTGAGTTGCCACTTGTCATTCCCTTACTTCTCTTAATCTTTTCTCTCTCAAGGTCATTTAACATTGGACAAGGTTCAAGAATTTCTTTTGAAGGATTAGGATGACTCTTCACTTCAACTTTGAACTTTACACGTTGAGAATCATCAAAAAAAAATCATGTTCTTCTCTTTAGCAATGCCATCTTTTTTTTTAAGTTGGCCTTTCTTCTTGTCAATCTTAGCAACTCCAAATATTTTTCTTTCACTTTCGAAAGTGTAGATGGCATAAAGAAATACTCTTGACCTCTTAGGTTGACATGACACTTGTTAGTCTTTTTATCAAATGTAGCTTCTCTTTTAATTATCCAAGACCTACCAAGTAACAAGTGACAAGCTTTCATTGGGATAACATCACATAGTACTTAATCATGAAACTTGCCAAGTTGAAACTTTACCAAAACTTATTTTGTGATCTCTAAAGTTTCTTTTTCATTTGACCATGGAAATCTATATGATTGATGATGTTTTCTAGTCTTCAACTTTAAGTGCTCAACCATGCTTGAACTTGTAATATTTATGAAACTCTTGTTATGCATAATCATCGCACCACAAAGTCCTTCAATTTTACCATAAATATGAAACATATTCTTTCTTTCTTTCACAAATTGGTAAATGCATGCTTCATCACACTCATGTTGTCCAACAAAATGATCCCCTTTTATCAAAGCATTCAAGTCATCATTAGGCCGATGCACAATATTTGTATCATAAATAGTATATCTTTTCACATTTTGTCTCAATTTTTTGTGAAAGATCTATCACCTCCTCCTCCAACAAAACAAACATAAGAACTACTTCTATTCTCATGTTTAGAATTAGAATCATAGTAAGAAGATGAACAAGAATATTCTTCAAGTGTTTCCTCATTATCATCATCCAGCCCATAGTCACTTTCTTCACTATTAGATTCATCACAAGAAGAGTATGTAGAAGATTCATACCTTGAAGTATCGCTATCTTCAAAGTCATTGTTCGAAGCATAAGAGTCTTCATACTCACATTCTTCACCATAGGATCCATAACTTTCATTTGCTCCATGATCTTCATCATAGTAACTTTCATTATCCTCATAGCCATAATCTTCAAAATCATCATCACAAGAATCATTCGAAGCTATAGAAGACATGCTTGCAATCAAAAAAGAGTAGCAACAAAATCAAAGTATCTCACACATTCACTCTCTCACATGTATCACTCAACACTCGTGTATACACTCAAGGTCAAGACTTTTAAACCTCACTCAATTAATCTCACCAACTCTTGTCTTTTTTCTCTCAAAGGAATTTCCTCAAATCTCTTCAAGAACCAACAACTCAATTAACTCAAAGTAAGTATGCAAGTATCGGTTCAGAGTGGAGTTTATGTAAATCAAGATAGGACAATTAAAACTAAACGACTTGAATCAAGAAATTCACAAAGAAAATAAAGAAAAAAGCAAGAACGAATTGGCACAAAATGAATTTAAAGCACTCAATTATTAATACAAAGGATAAGAACAAGTTTCCTAAAATATTAGCAAAAGATTAGTTATGAATGACGAGTAAAATCTAGAATCAACAAGAAAGTCATACAAAATACCACAATTGGTCAAATCTATCAACACCTGTCGCGCCCCATTTTTCTCGCGAAAAGCAGGCCATCGACGTGACAACTCTTTTAGGATAGAAAAGAGTGAAGAGTCGCCACCTAACGATTTAAAGGCGCGTTAGGGCACCATTCTAAACTAACTACGATTAATTTTAATTTTAGAGGTCTACTCACCAGAAATCGGGTAAGGGTTCAAGTTAGCTCGAAAGGAAGGTGTTAGGCACCTTTCGAGGTCCACAAATATGGGTCCCTGCCGGATTCGTTATTTATGTGGGGAATTATGTGATAATCAAAGATCGATATGAATTAATAAAATTACACCGTTATACAAATAAATTCTATTTTTTAAGAAGTCAATAAATTAAACCAGTTTAATTATTAATGAAATTAGGTGAGCAAGAATTAAGCATGTGGCATATTTAAAAGCTAAATAAACACATAAGAAAATCAGATAAGCGAGAAGATAGAATTCGAAAAAAAAATGATATAAGAAAAGAGATCTAATTAGTAGGTGTTTTAATTAATACTACCCTAAACACGTAAGAGTATAAGAATTAAACTTAGGTTAATTTTAACCTATTCGGATCAGCGCCCAACTTATTTACCGAAGACAATTTCAAAGTCATTGTTTATTCTACTCGGGATAATTTCCATCATATCCGTCTATCTACCCACCTAGGTTGGTTATTAAGATTATTATCCTAAGAGCGCACTAAACAAATGAAAAATACTAACGCGTCTTAAGATGCTTACCCGTCCCAACTTAACGTCCAAGAGGCATTTGGACTTACTATTTAGGTATGGGTCTAGACAAATAAAATCTTAGGTTTTCTAATTAGACACGGGTTAAGCGTCACAAAACAAGGAGGACTTTACTACAAGTAGCACATAATGATCTCAAATAAGCCTCTTAATTAATTAAAGGATTAACACTTCTCACACAATTAACATTCTTATTTAATTGCACCTATAGGCATAATTTCTACTGCAAAGCTTATCAATTAAAAATCCATGGGCAAAGTTTCTGATTACTTGATATGCTGAGAACAAATTTAATCTCTCAAACAAGGTAATTGGTAACTTAACATGCTGAAATTGTTTTTAAAAAAATGTTTTTTTAATGCAGAAAAATTATTAATTAAGTCCTATGAGCATAATGTCTAACGGTTTGTCATGCTGAAATTGATAGCCAAATAATTTAGTATGCTGAAATAAGTTTTAACTTGGGCGTGATCTCTGAAAAAACTAAAACTGATTTTAAAGCTTAAGATATGGTGACTAATTTGTTTAAAGTGCTGAAACTGATAACTAATCGACATGCTGAAACCTTGTTTAGTCCTATAGGCATAATCTCTATTTTTGACTGCAAAAAAGTAATTTAATCATGCTGAGATAAATTGAACTGATTTTAAACATGCTGAAACTGGTTTTAATATGCTGAATTAAATTTGACAGATTTAAACATGCTGAAACTGAAACTAACGTGCTGAAATTGTTCTAACTCATAGGCGTGATTTTTAATTTTAATGGAACTACTTTAAATCCTACAGGCATGATTTCTAATTATTTAAATGAAACTGATTTACCTATAGACATGATTTTTAATCTAAAATAATGAAACAGACTTAAATCATATAAGCAGGGTAATAATAAAATAAATTTTAACTCCTATAACCAAATTTCTAATCAGATTCTTTTTTTTTATATTAAACATACTGAACCTACACGATTTCTGATTGAGTTGTCATATTAAACATGCTGAAAATTAACGAGTCTTAAAAACACGATTCTAATCACTGAAAACACGTTAAAACAAACCTATAGGCATAATTTCTAACGAATGAGATTAATAGAGATCCTATAGGCATGATTTCTACGGTTTATAATTAAGCAAGTAGAACGTAGTTTACCCCTCCCCCATAGCACCCCTAATGTATTTTATTACATCGTCGAAGTTTTTTACAATAAATTATTACAAACCAAATAAATGAATAATAAAAACAGAACTAATACAATGTATAAGTCTAGCGAGATCTCCCAATCCCGGGAAACTCTTCACGGTAAGACCCATATTTCTAATAGAGTACCTGTCGAACATGTCAATGTAGGATTTGGAGGACCTTATTACAGCCCATAAGACCGCCCCTTGACATGTCAGAGTTCCTGAGGATCTCGAGGATCCTAGGCAGTGCTTATGTCAAGAGACGGGATGCGCTAAGGCCTCCGTACCTCACAAAATTCCACAGAACAAGCCAAAGTAGAGTCAAATTTAATTGTATAAGCCAACAAAACTGCCAACATAAGACAACTAACTGGTTTGTGCTAACAGAAGTTTTAATGCAAAAGAAATCAAGCCAAACAGAAATATAAGTTCTAAGTTTATGTCCTATAAACATGCTTTTATAAACAACTCACAGAATAATCATGGATAAACACAGATGATTACACATTCTAAACTAAAGGTAAACATGCATATGGATTGAAATATACAGAGGTAGAACACTAACCAGTTATCCGCAAGTAACAAGAAAATATTCAAAGTCTTTATACTTAGCAATCAATACCACTTTAGCAGCCAAGAAGAGAAGTTAAAAAAATGAGAGTAGTAGTGTGTCAAAGTCTCCGAGATGAATGAAAAAGAAACTGTGTTTTATAGTGAAAGAATAGGACTTGAATTAAGGAAGGAAATAATTCACAGAATAAATCAAGGAAAGAAATAATTCACAGAATAAATCAAGGAAATTTTTACCTTAGTTAACTAAGAGAATCAATTAACAGAAGGTTTCTACTTTACCATAAATAAACTGTCTAGAAATAAAGAAAGAATAAGAAATACTTTACATGGTAAATTTTGGGCAATTTAGAATAAAACTTACCATAATAAATTAAGTACCAAAGCCAGCTAATTTAAAAGAATCAAAGAAAGGACAGATTGATTTCGAGTGTCCACCTTTCCATAATTATCTATGCTGAAATTATTCACTTTGTCTAAGAAAAGAAATTAATCTCATGTAATTGAGGGAGAGGAAATTATAATTATGCAAGGATAAAGAAGAGACAAATTGACATACGTAATAAATTATCATACTCGACAGGCTTGACTTTACCATGAATAAATAAATCACATAAGTGTCAACTAAAATCCCTTCCCAAAATTAAGTAATCGAGCTAATTAAGGAGCAAATAGTTCAACATTTTATCATAATTAACCAGTACTAAGCTGCTCTAATCCATAAACAAGGGAAGAGAATCACTCCAGGGATAAAGACATGCTATGATCAGTCAATTACGCATAAAAGTTTACCAAGAATAACCAATCATCAAGTTATCTCCAATTTGAATCCGAAAGGAGAAAGGCAGGTAGACCAATTTTACTACAAATAGATAAATAACATGGTTGTTCTATGCATAAAGGAAATGTGAAATCATGCTTGGACTGAATCAATTATAATACAAAATGAACAAGTTATGAGTACAGAAGATTACAGAGTTAATCAAATAGAAGATAACAAGAAATTTTTAAAGGTTTGGAGTTAAGCATAAATTCCCCAGACATGAATACATGCTATCTTTCCCAATCACAATTAGTCATACCATAATATAGAACGAATTGGGACATCAGACAGATCATCCTTTATTTTTCAGACTCGAAATACGATGTGATAATCAGAACATGCTTAGGCAACCATTTCACAACAAAGTAAACTCATAAGAATTTTCAAAATTAAAATCTATAGCGACTCCGTAAAACATGGCTTCCCACATACTGTAATCAGCATAAGTAATCAGTCACAAATCCATAAAATCAAATGAACATGCACAAAACCCTCATAAATGGATTTGGAACCTGTAATACGAGAGAATGAGACGAAGCACAAGATGATACGCCTGAGCACAAATCAAAATACAAGTCGGATCTTAGTTGGATCTGCCAGATCCATTGTACGGCTCGTAGGAATCCTCCGCTGCCCATCAGAGAAAAGAAAACCTTTGGGTTTTAGGGGGGGAAGTCTTTTGATGGGGTTTCACCAGAGAAATGAGGCGTAGACAATGAGCCGTTGCTCGTCGGCAGGGGGAGAAAAGGAGGAGAGTGAGGAGTAAAGGTGGGACGGTTTGGGTGGCTGGTCTGCCGTGGCTGGCGGTTTTTTTTGGAGGTGGGATTTTAGCTGGAAAAGGAGGAGGTGACAGTGGAGGTTTGGTCGGTCTTTGGTTGAGTAGAGGTGGTGGAGTTTTGCCGGTCAGACACCAGAAATGGAAGCAGTACTCGCCGCTGCTTCATCGGCGGCTCCGACGGAGGAGAAAGAGGAGAAAGGAGAGGGTTTTGGGTGGAGAGAGGGTGGATGTGGAGGTATTTTTGGTGGAGGAGAGTGGTGGCGTCGGTGGCTTTCAATGGTGGTCAGTCGACCAAGGCGGTCAGTGGCGGTGAGGTTGAGAGAGAGGAGTTTAGAGAGAGAGAGAGAGGAGACGGAGCGGCGGATGGGGAGTGAGAATGAAGTTAGGGTTTGGGGGGTATATTTGTTTAAAAGGAAAGAAAAATGGTGACTTGATCTCGACCGTTGATCATATTAGATCAATGGTTGAGATTGGATTTGATATAAGTCAGGTCACGGAGCAGATCGGATCCGGGTCAGCTGAGTTTAGGCAATTGAATTTGAAAATTGGCTTTAAAAATTAAGCCAAATTAGCTCAAATTAGGCTAGAATTGAAATAATTTGGATAGAAAGGGGCTAGAATTTAAAATATTTGAGAAAGACATGTAATTGGGTTATTATTTGATTAGTAAAACTATATATAATTTGATAAACAAAATAATGATTAACGATAATTAGTACATAAAATACTACATATATACAATTTAGTAGATAAAAATAATTAATGATAATTATCAAAATGTATATTATTTAAAATTATAAATAAATTACGCATATACGTAAAATTAATGACACGTAATATTATACGAAATTTATGATAGAATAGTAATAATAAGGAATAAATTATATATTTAACTTATATACGAATTTAAAAACATCACGACGATGATAAAACAAGTGATTTATTTGGTAGATAAAACCAAAACACAAAAAAATTAAGCTTTTAAAATAATAATAACTAGTAAAATAATAGCCCGAGGGTGGTATAGGGAGGTCAATAGCTGCCCCTTCCTTGCTCGGGAATAAATGATGAATTGACGGGCAATGAATGTTTACTAGTAGCCAATTTTGTCCGACCTGACGATTAATTCTTCTGAGTCCGAAAAGCAAAAGGGGATTGCAAAAATGTTGCGGCCGAGACTTCAGTTTTCAAGTCGCCTACATATCCCTGATTTTACGAGAATCAGGCCGTGTGTAGTTCTAGATTTAGAACCGAACGAGGTTTCTAAAGAAAAATGCACACGAAAATCTGAACGAAGATGTGGTTGGCATGAGTCGATGAGATTTTCGATTAGCTGAGAATAGGACACGAGCAACGATCCAGTGTTGGCGGTATAGGGATAGTAAGAGTTATGTTTTGGAAGTGAAGACGATGGTTAATCTCGTTTCTTGGCTTGTTCAGCTTTCGGTGCCTGCAATTTCTATTATAACTAGATAAAGATTAACATTTAAATAAGTATAAAGTAAAACATGATGCAGGTTCCTTTTAAGACTATGGAAGATTGCTTAAGACGATAAAAATGATGTCTTAAGCGATGATATCTCAGGGTCATGATACGTAAAATTAATCTTCAGGCCATGAAATGATGTCCGCGGGCCATGAAAATGATGCCTTTAGACGATGACGCCTTTGGAGCATGATAAGCAGAAAGTAAATTCTTAGGCCATGAAATGATGTCCGCCGGCCATGAAAATGATGCCTTTAGACTATGACGCCTTCGGAGCATGATAAGCAGAAATTAAAGAAAGCGTATATATTTTGAGTGGCATAGCATGACGTTTGGTAGCTTCTGAATAATTTGTTCCATGGTAGCTTGTTGTGATTCGATGCGATCTCGGGCTCAATGCAATCTCGGGCACAATGCAATTCTCGGGCCAAATGCAATCTTGGGCTCAATCAAAATTCTCGGTCACAGTGCAATTCTCGAGCCAAAATGAAATCTCGGGCATAATGCAATTCTTGGGCCAAATGCAATCTTGGGCTCAATCAAAATTCTCGGGCACAGTGCGATTCTTGGGGAAAAATGTAATCTCGGGCTTAATACAATTTGCAGTTCTCGAGCTTGATGTAATCTTGGGCGCAAGTCAATCTTCGGGCTTGATGCAATTCTTGGGCCAAATGCAATCTCGGTCTCAAATGCATTTCTCGGGCAGTGCAATTCTCGAGCTCAATACGATTCGTAATTCTCGGGTACAATGCAATCTCAGGCATAATGCAATCTCAGGCCAAATGCAATCTCGGGCTCAAATGCATTTTTCGGGCAAATATAATTCTCAAGTCAAATGTAATTCTCAGGCTTAACCCAATCTCAGGCCAAATGCAATTCTCGGGCCAAATATAATTCTCGAGTCAAATGTAGTCTCGGGCCAAATATAATTCTCGAGCCAAATATAATTCTCGGACCAAATGCAATCTCGGGCCAAAGTCATCTCGGGCATAATGCAATCTAAGTCAAATATAATTCTCCAGCCAAATGTAATTCTCAGGCTTAATGCAATCTCGGGCCAAAGTCATCTCGGGCATAATACAATCTCGGGTCAAATATAATCTCAAGACAAATGTAATTCTCGGGCTTAATGCAATTCTTCTTTGAGGAGATAGAGTAGCTTAGGTTTCTTGCCATATTTTGATGACGGTGTTTGTCTTGATGCTGTTGAGACAATTCTCGGATTTGTCCCTGCTAGTTCTGCGTTCAAAGAAAAATTGTTAATTTGTAAAAAGGGTAGGTTGATTTGTGCATCTGCTCTTGGGTGCATCTGTCCTCCTTGTTATTTGTCTGTGGGCTGTCACACTCTCTTCGGGCACTCGCTCGAGCAAATAAATAAATAAGCTTTGAAATCGTATTTTGAAATAACTTGCTTTGAAAATGGAAGGGAAATGTTAAAAAAAAATCAAAATATTGTTGAATCATAAACCGTGACATGCTTTGAGACATCACAACATCTTATCATCTTTGCGTTTGGAGTGCAGCTCCGATGAAATTTTTGAGGGCTCTCAAAATTTTTTGCCCCAGTGTAGAACTTGACTTTCGGCTAGAAAATTTTGTAGAATGAGCGGTCTCTTGTTGTGAATTTTGAGGTTCCCTCAAAATTCTGCCCCAGTCTTACGATTCATGGTAATGCTTTTCAGATGGAATTTTTGAGATCCTCTCAAAAATTATGCCCCAGTTATAATGCTTGATAAGGGAAAATGAAAGGCTTTATTATCATAAGACCGAACTCCATAGGAGCGCCTACGTATACCTCTTAAACGGGAATCAGGTCAAACGTAGTTCCAATTACAAGGTAAGGAAGCATAACAGAAATAACTTTCTCTTAACTTCTTAGATGAAGTATCTTCTGACAGCGTCGGAATTGATAGGCTTGGGCCACACTTCACCATCCATTTCCGCTAGTACGAGTGCTCCTCCTGTCAGAACCAGATGGACCATGTAAGGACCTTGCCAATTTGGTGCAAATTTTCCTTTTGCCTCGTCTTGATTTGGAAAGATCTGTTTTAGGACAAGTTGCCACGGTGTAAAATGCCTTGGTCTGACCTTCTTGTTGAAAGCTTTGGCCATTCTATTCTGATAGAGTTGACCGTGATAAATTGCATTTATTCTCCTCCCATCAATGAGTGCCAATTGTTCCATTCTACCTCGAACCCATTCAGCATCACTTAGTTCTGCTTCCTGAATGATTCGTAGAGAAGGTATCTCTACTTCAGCAGGTAGCACAACTTCAGTACCATAAACCAGAAGATAAGGAGTGGCCCCTGTAGAAGTCCTCATCATAGTACGATATCCCAACAATGTGAAGGGTAGCTTCTCGTGCCAGTGTCTGTAATTGTCAATCATCTTACGCAAAATCCTCTTGATGTTTTTGTTCGCAGCCTCAACTGCTCCGTTCATCTATGGCCTATATGCTGTAGAGTTTCGATGGTTGATCTTGAACTGCTCACACGTTGCTTTCATCAGATCACTGTTGAGATTGGTGCCATTATCTGTAATAATTGACTCAGGAACTCCAAATCGACAGATAATATAATCTCGGACAAAATCAGCTACAACCTTCTTTGTGAAAGACTTATGTGAGGTAGCCTCGACCCATTTGGTGAAATAATCAATAGCAACAAGAATGAACCTATGTCTGTTGGATGCGGTAGGTTTGGTAGGACCAATAACGTCCATACCCCAAGCTGCAAATGGCCAAGGAGAGCTGGTGACATGGAGTTTGTTGGGAGGAACTCGAATCATGTCGGCATGCGTTTGGCATTGATGACACTTTTGCACATAACGAATGCAATCCGTCTCCATAGTTGTTACGACCTAATTTCTTGGTCATGATGGCACCTACAACCCCCCAGTAGGCGAACCAATTCCCATAGCCCAGGACAGTTAGTAATGGGCTACTATCTAACAAATAAGCGGAAAAATAGTTTAATAAGCAAAAGTAAGAGAGTAAGATGAGGAGAATAGATAACATGAGTATATATATATACTTATGCGTAAACTAAACCAAACCCCAAGACCTGGTATCATAGTATAGAGCCAAAACTACATACATGGAGTGCAAACGATCCAAAACAATATATACAGATGTTTTTGAATGGTAATAGAGTACATAAAGCAAAAGATAAACTAAAGCTAAGCTCCGATCGCCAAGAGCTCACCCTCAGTCTGAAGTAATCCCCAACAGATCTCCAAGCATAACTTACAACAATCTAACGGCGATGGCCCACGCTAGGATCTGCACCCAAAGATGCAGGGGGTAGGGTGAGCACCAAATGCGAAGCATAAGGTACCTAGTAGGTATCATAGGCCTACTGGGCACATATAAGATAAAAGCGTAGTAACAGACAGAATAGAAGCAAGTAGTCACAGAAATTAACAAAAGGTACACAGGAACTAGCCCAGAGGGAAATCAACAGAACCACATGTGAGGCCAGTAAGCCAAATATATACACCATAGGCACAGGTGAAAGTAAGAAACAACACACCTGGGGTCCTTGCAATAATAGTGTATACATAATAAGTTTACGAAATGGATGGTATAACGGTAACTTTAAGTGTAAGAAGAAGAGAGAAAGAGTAATGATAGGCATGCTCAGAGACATGAATCAAACTCAACTAATCATATCAATCTCAATCCAGAAACTAACAGTTTAGCAGTAACCAATTTCATTCTTAACCGTAACAGGGAACAATTCTGTAAGTAAATAGCAAAAGTCTACCTACAGTCCCCCGGCCGCCCATACAATCGAGAAACACAAACAAGTGAAAACAAATCCTCCGGCATCCCATACTACCGGAGCGTACAATCAACAAACAACAAACAAGGGTGGAGCCTCAAACAATGAATGATATGATGCATGAAGATCTCAAGTGAAATGGTATCTCTGTATGTACCTCCTCTGGTGCCGATCCGGCCCAGCAAGAAGGTTCCATGGATGGACACTGCCCGTATACCTCTACTCCACCGTATACCCTTCATCCGGCACACGCAGCCCGCAACCCCAGGCCTGGATGGCAAGGTCCATGGAGGTCCCTGACCCCATACTAAAACTCAGTATCAAAACATGTCGTCCGGAAGCAAGTCCGGGTTCAAGATAGAGACCCAGTATCGAATATGCATGCCCAGACCTTGTCCAGGACTAAAGTAGCAGGAAAATATCTCAAAAAAAAACCCCTCCAAGGGTGCCCGGGCATAACCGGGTCTAAACAGTGGAAAGTCATCTCAGGTGCTTGGTCCGACCGAGGCTAAAAATCATCTCAAGTAGCAAGAAAACTCAACTAGCACCCCGGCCTTGCCGAGTGTAGCGTTAATCGTAAAACTGGTGATTTAAATCATAATTTTACTTTTTTTTACCCAGGAATATTCATAAGTTAAATCAAACAATTTCCAAATCATTTCCATCAAAAACAGGCCCCCGGGGCCATGCAAGGTTTAGAAAATAGTGCCAGTAGGCCCGAAGCCAAACCGTAGTAAAACCTGGATAAAACCTCTTTAAATGCATGGAAATGGTATGATCACACACAATAGCTGCCCAGCAGCTCACAATCAACCTATCGACCCTGCACAGGCCCACAGCTACTCAGCAAGAATAACCAGCCTAGAAGGATAATTCTATGCCCGGGACTCGCGGACATTCCCAAAATTCCACCTTCTATGTTCCAGAGTCAACAAGGTCTCACGGGACCACAAGGGTAAATAAAGTATATCGGCAAGTACTAAAAGCAACGGAGGAACAAAAGTAGGCGGACATGAATAAAGAGGTCGAGGTCTGTGGTACCAACCTAATAATCCAACCCAAGGATGCCAGCTAGTACAATTTTACCCAATATATGCTAAGTCTAGGGATTTTAAACCGTAACCTACCTGTCGCCCGACGACAAGCTGCTAGAATGATGATTTCTGAGTCCGAACCGCTCCAAAATGAAATCAAATTGAATGAAATTTAATACCACACTAACGTGTGGGTGAATTTTGCAAAGGAACTTAAATGCTGCCAAACATCCAAAGTTTGGCAGATGTGCATATATATGTATATTGGATTTGCCAACAATCATTACTCTTGGTAATGAATGAAATAAAAGTCAAATGAACCTGTTGATTCCCAACATAAATAGCACTACTGCCACCGCTATTAATTGTTGTCCCTCCCCTTTTACTTACACGTATAAGGGGAGGTGGCAATATAGAAAGAATACTTTTACCCCGTTATATATATTCGGGTATTGCATAGGTTCGTGGTAAAATAAATATAGCTTTTTAAATATACCATAATTAATAGAAAATTATTTCGAATAAAACCTACTATATTATAATAATAATTTTCAACATAACTAAATTTACTATCTCCGTTAAAATATTACAATGTATACAAACCTTATAAAATAAGTACATACATAATTATATCATAATAAAAGTATTTTTCATACACATTAAAATACTTTAAAAAGGTAATAAAAAAATATAACTTAAAAATAAAATATTTTCAAATATACGCGCGATGCTAATAAAATTCTTAAATTTAGGTTCACAATTCACCATCGCACGATTTTGATACTCAAGAACTCTCTTGGAACCCTCCCTTATGTTTTCTCACTGTTTCGGAACTGAAATGGCATTTTAAAACGTGAAGTTGAGGCTTAAAATCGATTTTGACCTGACCCGGTTTCTGCCAGACAGTCCGCGGTAAAACAGTCATAACTTTTTACTCCGAGATCAGTTGGATGTGAGGTTTTGTGCGTTGGAAACTAGACTCGTAGAACTTTGATTTGGTATTTTGGGGGACTTCCAACTCTTTATATATTGAGAGAAAAGCTCTGAGACATTTTACCCAAAGTTCAGAAAATTTATTAAAGAAACTTACGATAACTTTTGCCGACTTGCTTGACTTCAAAACTTATCATACGACCAAACAAATGGACCCGACACTGAACTACCGGTCCCGACAAGCCTTAAATGACTTGGGGCCGCTACGAACAAGCTCTAACGGTACAAGGAAAACGTATACGTGGAAATAACCGGAAGGGTCATTACATCATCCACTACTAAAAAGGACTTTCTTCCTCAAAAGTCAAGGTCAAGGGGGTACCTGAAGGCTCAAACAGCTGCGGATACTGAGCCCGCATATCTCTCTCGGTCTCCCAGGTAGCCTCCTCGACTGGACGGTGCCTCCACTAAACCTTAACAATCGGGATCTCTCGAGACCTCAATCTACTGACATCTCTGGCCAAAATAGCTGTCGGCTCCTCAACAAAGGCTAAACCCTCACCCAACTGAACTGAATTCCACTACAACACATGAGACTCATCTGGGACATACCAACGCAACATCAAAACATGGAATACAGGATGTATAGCTAAAAACATCAGAGGCAAGGCTAGCTGATAGGCAACGCTACCAACCCTCTAAAGAATCTCAAACTTCCCAATGTACCTGGGGCTAAGCTTGCCCCGCCTACCAAATCTCATCATGCCCTTCATGGGCGATACACGGAGAAACACCAAGTCACTGACACTAAACTCCAAGGCACGAAGCCTACGATCAGCATAACTCTTCTGCCTGCTCTGAGCTGCCCGAAGTCTGTCCTGAATCGCTCGAACCTGATCTAAGGAATCTCGAAGCAAATCTGTGCTCTGTGGCCTAGAACTAAAACCATCAAACCAACCTACCGGTGATCTGCAACGCCTGCCATACAAAGCCTCAAAAGGTGCCATGCCGGTACTCGAATAGAAGCTGTTATTATAAGCAAACTCTGCCAAGGGAACAAACTGATCCCAAGAACCTCCAAAGTCAAGAACACAGGCCCGAAGCATGTCCTCCAGAATCTGAATGGTCCTCTCGGACTGGCCATCTGTCTGAGGGTGGAAAGCGGTACTAAGATGAACCTCTGTACCCAAATCTCGCTGAATAGCCCTCCAAAACTGAGATGTGAACTGAGTGCCGCGGTCTAAAATGATAGAAGCTGGGACCCCGTGCAACCGAACAATCTCACGAAGGTAGATATGAGCTAACCTCTCTGCGCCATACGAAGTCTGAATCGGCAAGAAATGTGCTGACTTAGTCAGCCTATCAACAATCACCCATATGGAATCAAACCCATGAGAAGTACGAGGCAAACCAACAACAAAGTCCATAGTAATCCCTTCCCACTTCAACTCAGGAATGGGAAGTCGCTGCATCAAACCACCAGGTCTCATGTGCTCGAACTTAACCTGCTGACAGTTCAAGCACCGAGATATGAAATCCGCTATATCCCACTTCATACCACTCCACCAGTAAAGCTGTCTCAAGTCTCTATACATCTTTGTTGTGCAGGGTGAATGGAGTATCTAGTACAATGTGCCTCATGAAGTATCAACTAAATCAAATCACTAATCCTCGGAACACAAAGGCGACTATCAAACCTCAGAACCCCATCTGAATCTAGAGTAGCCCGACTGGTCTCACCCTGAACAACCCGATCACGAAGGTCAACAACTGCTGATCCTCAAACTGACGGCTCTGAATCTGATCAATCAAAGTAGAACGAACCTCAACACTGGCGAGAACTCTGCTAGGATCCGACAAGTCAAGCCTAACCAAACGGTTAGCCAAGGACTGGATGTCCAAGGCCAATGGTCGCTCTAAAACTGAAAGAAAAGCTAGGCTACCCATACTCACTGCCTTCCGGCTCAAGGCATCCGCTACCAGTTTGCCTTGCCCGGATGATACAGAATAGTAAAGTCATAGTCCTTCAGTAACTCGACCCATCTCCCCTGTCTTGAGTTCAACTCTCGCTGACTCGTGATATACTGAAGACTACGGTGATCAGTGAAGATCTCACAGTGAACTCCATATAGGTAATGCCTCCAGATCTTGAGTGCGAAAACTACCGCTGCCAACTCTAAGTCATGAGTGGGGTAGTTGCGCTCGTGAACCTTCAGCTGCCTCGACGCATATGCTATTACTCGACCCTTCTGCATCAACACACAACCAAGACCAACCCCAGAAGCATCACAATATACGGAGAAGCTCTGACCCTCAACCGGCAAAGTCAAAACTGGAGCTGAAGTCAATAAGGCCTTAAGCCTCTGAAAGCTATCCTCACACTGATCCGACCACTGAAATGGGACATCCTTCCTAGTCAGCATAGTCAAGGGTGCTGCTATGGAAGAAAATCCCTCAACGAACCATCGGTAGTAACCTGCTAACCCAATAAAGCTGCGGACCTCAGTAGCAGTAGTAAGTCTAGGCCAATCACAAACCGCAGAAATCTTTCCCGGGTCAACCCTAATCCCATCCTTAGACACCACGTGCCTAGGAATGCAACTGACTCAAGCCAAAACTCGCACTTTGAGAACTTGGCATAAAGCCGATGATCTCTCAAAGTCTGGAGTATAACCCTCAAGTGTGCTCATGCTCATCTCTACTATGCGAGTATACCAAGATGTCGTCTATAAAAACTATCATAAATGAGTCCAAATACGGGCCAAGAACCCTGTGCATCAAGTTCATAAAGGCTTCGAGGGCGTTAGTCAACCCAAAAGACATCACCAGGAACTCATAATGGCCATAACGTGTCCTGAATGCTGTCTTAGGGATGTCCTCCGCCCTAATCCTCAACTGATGGTAGCCAGACCTCAAATCAATCTTCGAAAACACGACTGAACCCTGAAGCTGGTCAAACAAATCATCAATCCTCGGCATCGAATACCTATTCTTCACTGTCACCCTATTCAGCTACTGATAATCAATACACATGCGCATCGACCCATCCTTCTTCTTCACGAAGAGAACAGGAGCACCCCAAGGGGACACACTAGGTCTAATAAACCCCTTA
Source organism: Jaltomata sinuosa (assembly GCA_003996215.1). Taxonomy (NCBI): domain Eukaryota; kingdom Viridiplantae; phylum Streptophyta; class Magnoliopsida; order Solanales; family Solanaceae; genus Jaltomata; species Jaltomata sinuosa. The sequence continues at coordinate 38,523 of QJPP01003742.1, forward strand.
GCTAACAGATCCTGGAGCTGCTTCTTAAGCTCCCTCAACTAAGCAGGAGCCATACGGTAAGGAGAAATAGAAATGGGCCTGGTGCCCGACTCTAGCTCAATAGCGAAATCAATATCTCTCTCAGGTGGAAGGCCTGGCAGGTCGGTAGGAAACACATCGAGGAAGTCTCTAACCACAGGAACAGACTCAGGAGAAGTGGGGTCGGCACTAACATCTCGAACATATGCTAGATAAGCTAAACACCCACGGGAAATCAACTTCCTAGCTCGAAGACAAGAGATGATCCCAGATGGTGCATGGCTAACAGAACCCTGCCATACAACCGGGGATACACCGGGCACAGCTATGGTAATGGTCTTGGCATAACAATCCAAAACCACACGGTGAGGGGATAACCAGTCCATGCCCAGTATCACATCAAAGTCTAGCACATCAAGAATCATCAAATCACCCCAAGTCTCTGAATCACCAATAGATAGCATACAAGATCTCACAATCCGATCCACTACTAAAGAATCTCCTACTGGGGTCGAAACAGAAACATGAACAGATAATGGCTCATTAGCCAACCCCAAACAAGGCACAAAGTAGGCAGATACGTATGAACAAGTGGATCCAGGATCAAATAAAGCCATAGCCGACTGATGGCACACATAAATCGTACCTTTAATCACAGCATATAAGGCCTCTGCCTCTGGTCTCCTAGGGACCGCATAAAACTGACGACGACATCCACCTGCCCGACCGCCATCCCTACCACCTGCTCTGCTATGCGGAGCACCACCTCTACCCTGACGACCACCCCCTTTAGCCGGAGGCTGAACTGCTCGTAAAGGCTCGGCCAACTGAACTGTACCCTGCTGAGGGAAATCTCTAGCAAAATGACCAATCGCACCACAAGTAAAACAAGCCCCTGACGGCCTACTCAGTCGAGATGAATCAGCAGATCCCGTATGACCACCACGACCTGATGCCCCAGAAACTGTACCCCTCGAAGACTGGCCGCTATAGCCCTGATGGCTGCTCTGACCCTGCTCGAACTGGGTACTATCGAAAGTCTGAAGGGAAGCCTGAACCGGTCGGCTGGACTGACCCTGGTGCTGCTGTGGATGATAACTCCGGCTCCACTGGCTAGGACCTTTACCACCATATCTGGAACGACTGTAGACACCCTGATGTCGAGGCCTCTTATCTCTGGACCCCTGATCATGTCGCTGTAAGTCCTCCACAGTGCGGGCATAGTCTACGATAGCCTGAAATGACCGACCACCGGCAATCAATATCTCAGCTGGCTGCCTGATCTCTGGCCTCAATCCCCATACAAATCTGCGAATCCTATCTGCCTCGGTAGGAATTATCATAGCTCCAAATGGTGCTAGCTGATGAAAATGGGTCTCATACTTCGAGACAGTCGTAGACCCCTGCATAAGGTGAGTAAACTGCTCCCTGCGACGCTCACGATCACTCTGAGGTAGGAACTTGGCCATAAAGGCCTCATAAAACTCAGACCAGGTCAAAAGAGGTGACGATGGTGGTCTACAAGCAACATGAGCCCTCCACCATAACTTCGCTGGGCCCTCTAACTGATAGGTAGTATAACCAACCCCGTGAGTCTCCAACAAACCCAAATGATGCAACATCTCCTCACATGTAGTAATAAAGTCATGTGGATCCTGTCCAGAAGTACCAACAAACCTCGGAGGTGCTAACCTCAAAAGCCTACCCAACGTCTTCTGCTCTGACTCTGTCATAGCTGGGCGAGGAGCAAGAGGCTGTGCAACAGATGGGACCGGAATGACCTCCGCACGGGGAGCCATAGTAGCAGGCTGCGCTCCTGAGCCCTGTGCACCCAGGGCTGCCCCCTGAGCGGATGTCTACGCTACCTCAGAAGGCCGCTCTCCAATCACACCCAAAAGCTGTAATAGTAATCCCCGAATATCTGGAGACTGAGCTGCGGCTGGAGCTGGCACAGAAGTGGGCACTGGAGCTGGTGCTGGAGCTAGTACTAGAGCTGGTACTGGAGCTGGTACTGGAGCTGGTGCTGGAGCTGGTACTGGAGCTGGTGGTACCTGGGCTGCCCTCTGATCCACATGCTGCTCGGGCTCTATCTCCACCCTAGCAGCTCTAGCAGGTGCCACTGCTCGAGGGCGTCCTCGACCCTTAGCTGGAGTAGGAGGCTCATCTCCGCGTGATGCCGATGATCTCGTATGAACCATCTGTGGAAGAATGAAGTAGAACAAATGAGATTTTCAGAAACTTCAAGGGTTCTACGCATGACACAGAAGAAATGAAAGAGTCAAATTTCCTAAAATGTCACTGTAGCCTCCCAAAGATTGAGTACGGACGTCTACGCCCCAATCCACAGGACTCTACTAGACATTGGCTCCTATACCGATGACACCGGTGAACCTAAAGCTCTGATACCAAGTTTTTACGACCCGATTTCTCGGTCATGATGGCACCTACAACCCCCAGTAGGCGAACCAATTCCCGTAGCCCAGGACAGTTAGTAATGGGCTACCATCTAACAAATAAGCGGAAGAATAGTTTAATAAGCAAAAGTAAGAGAGTAAGATGAGGAGAATAAATAATAGGAGTATATATATATACTTATGCGAAAACTAAACGAAACCCCAAGACCTGGTATCATAGTATAGAGCCAAAACTACATACATGGAGTGCAAACAATCCAAAACAGTATATACAGATGTCTCTGAATGGTAATAGAGTACATAAAGCAAAAGATAAACTAAAGCTAAGCTCCGATCGCCAAGAGCTCACCCTCAGTCTGAAGTAATCCCCAACAGATCTCCAAGCACAACTTACAGCGATCTAACAGCGATGGCCCACGCTAGGATCTGCACCCAAAGATGCAGGAGGTAGGGTGAGCACCAAATGCGAAGCATAAGGTACCCAGTAGGTAATATAGGCCGACTGGGCACATATAAGATAAAAGCGTAGTAACAGACAAAATAGAAGCAAGTAGTCACAGAAATCAACAAAAGGTACATAGGAACTAGCCCAGAGGGAAATCGAGCCTATTTATTGAAAACAATAAAATCTTCTGCATCTATCCAAGTGTTCGGCGGGCCCTAGAAGGAGTGACAGTCTTGTTGCTGAGAGTGGCTTTGGGCTGATTGCTCTGTTTAGGAACTCCTCCTCTCCCCTCATCGATGATGACGTATCAGCTCTCTTCTGTCAGGAATAGACCTCTTAAGCTTTCTAGCACATCATCTACACCACCATCAAGAAATCCCGCAGAGACAAAAGTCTGATGCAATGATGGTATCGGTCCTAGCGAAGGATAATAGAATCCGCCCACGGGTGACTTCCAATCTTTGTACTCTTGTGCAGTGCTAAGATAACCCAACCCGAACATGGTCTCTTGTGACTGTATCTGTATTGGTTCCATTATGCCTTGCAAATTTGCCCCCAAGCCGCCATTAGGTACGAACCCTGAGCGAAGCAACATATTCATGATCGTGCTGCTCCACCATGGTCCCTCTCCAACAAATCCCACCATTTCCAGTGTGTGGAACATTTCTCCATCCAATCTCTCTTTTCCTTCCACCGCGTATATAGAGTGCCTCTTTTCACCATGGACCACCACCTCATGATAGTCCCATTCAAACTTGAGGCATTGATGCAGAGTAGAGGACACCGCTCCTGCCATATGAAGCCATGGGCGACCAAGTAACATATTGTAGGAAGCTGGGATATCTATTACTTGGAACACAATGGAGAATGTGGCAGGTCCAATCAATGCATCGAGGATAATTTCCCCAATGGTATCTCTTTGAGAGCCGTCAAAAGCCTTCACGTTCATCCTCTAAGTCTGAATCTTAGAAGTATCAACCTCTAGCCTTGTCAGTGTAGCGAGGGGGCATATGTTTAGACCAGAGCCTCGATCTATCAATACCTTTGTTATCACCCTATCCTCATAATGCATGGTGATGTGCAAAACATCATTGTGCGCTCTTCCTTGAGGCGACAGCTCATCCCCATGAAAGGATATTTTATGAGCCTCGAATACCTGCCCAACCATATGGGCTACCTCTCCACTGGTGATATTAGCCGGTACATAAGCCTCGCTAAGAACCCTCATTAGAGCTTTCTGATGGAGCTCAGAAGTCTGTAAAAGTGACAAAATAGAGATTTGAGCCAAAGTTTCGCTCAGCTGATCTACCACAGAATATTCCTTTGCTTGTACCTTCTTCAAATGCCATTCTCCTCAACCTCTACAAGTGGTTGTTTTCCCTTGCTAGAACTTCCCTGAGCCAGATTTTTAGGCGTGTAGATTCTGCCAGATCAAGTCACACCCTGAGCGGCGTCAG